>SNQJ01S0024749.1:86879-102255 GCA_010110895.2 Picea sitchensis | reverse complement strand
TATGATACAGTAAAATACAAGCACTCATGCAAAGATAGTCTAAGAATAGTACTTCTTTAAGTAAATCCCATTGCTGGGTTCACTCAAAGGAATGCTCCCTTATCCAACACTCGTTTGACGATATAAGGGCCTCACCACATAGCCTCTAATTTTCCAGCACCTAGCAAATCACGATATTGTTCATAGAGGAGAACTAGATCGCCCTCAGAGAAAACACGTGGTTTGACATGTTTGTCGTATTGGGCCTTGACATGTTTCTTATGGGTTTCAATAACTAGGGTGGCATCTCGACATGCTTCGTCCAATTGCATAAGATACAACATACGTTCTTCTTTAGTAGAGGTGTTTGGAAGAAGTTCAACGGGTAGATTTAACGATGGGATTTCACATTCAATCGGTAATACAAATTCTAAACCATACACTAATTAGAAAGGTGTAAACCCCGTGGCAGAGTTCACAGATGTCTGATAAGCCCATAACACTGAAAAAAACATTGTGTGCCAACTCGTTTTGTGAATTCCTATAATCCGTCGAAGCATGGTGATAAGAACCTTGTTGATTGCTTCAACTTGGCCATTGGCCTGTGGGTAGTAGGGGGTTGAGTTTTAGGTTCAAAGACCCAACTTTTCTGTGAGCTCAGACATCATGAAGTTCTGAAAGTAGATACCATGATCAGTGACGATAGACTGTGGGATTCCAAATAGTGAAATGATGTGATTGAATATGAATAGAGCTGGATTTTTTCCTGTATTGTCGAATGTAGGCATCGCCTCGGCCCATTTTGTGAAATAATCCACAGCTACGATAATGTGTCCATGCCCCCCGACTGAGTGAGGGTTACAAGTCATGAAATCGATACACCATTTAGAGAAAGTTCCAACAGAAACTACAAGGTGTAAAGGAGTGGGATGAGATCAGATCTTACAGTTGTATGTTTGGCAAGTGTGGCATTTATGAATGACAGTTATAAAATATTTAAATAAAGAAGGCCAAAAGTACCCAACTCGCAAGATATTTTGGGTGGTGGCATACCTGAACATATGAACGCCACATGCTCCAGAGTGGCCGTCATTCAAAGATTTCTCGACCTCATCAAAAGTGAGACAATGAAGTAATATAGTGTCAACACCCCGATGATAAAGAGTGTCACCGAGAATGATGTATTGACGGGCTTGATAGCAGATGCGATGACGATCTGTACTAGAGAGGTCTGGCTGGAAATTTTGAGTCTAGAGATAAATGATAATATCTCCATACCAAGGATCATCAGAATTGTTCATAAAAGGGGATTCGTCGGGTAAGGAATCCTCTACCACTTTTTCTGTCTCAGTGGAGGGAAGGTCACATATTAGTTCGGCAAACACCAAGGATTTCTTGGACTTAATGTGTTTGAATTCTAAGTCAAACTCCTGGAGAATGATTATCCATTTGGAGTATTTCCCCCATAGAAATTGATATGTAAGAATATGTTGCATAGGGTTTCAATCCGAAATTACAATGGTCTTGCATAATAGAATATAGTGACGAAAACGTTGGACAGCTTGAACAGTTGCCAAGGCCATTTTTTCAACATGTAAGTAATTGGCTTAGGTAGTCATGAGACTCTGACTCATATAATAAATGAAATGTTCATCATGTAAATCGTCTTATTGGACTAGAACCATGGTGATGTCCGAGTCCGAAGCAGCGAGATAAAGGAAATAATCTCGACTATAATCGGGCAGGAAAAGTAGTGGGGTATGGGTTAAAGTTAACTTCAAAGTGTCGAAGGATTTGTTGGCAGTGGTGTCCCATACAAAAATAGATCCTTTGTTTAATAGTCGAGTAAATCCGAGTGTTATTTCAACGTAATTTGGGATAAAACGACGTAGAAAGTTTGCCTTCCCTTGCAAAATTTGTAGCTGGCGAAGTGAGAAAGGAGGAGGGACATTGAGGGTCACCTCAACCTTTAAAGGATCTACCTTGATCCCTTGATGTGACATAATAAATCCCAAGAGTTGTTCAGACTCCACACAAAAGACACATTTGTGTGGGTTTAAGAGTATACGATATAACCGACAACAAAGGAAAATGGCTCGGAGGTGGGCTGGATGATCACTACGATGCATGGAATGCACTGGTAGGTCATCTAAATATGGTTGTAAAATGTGCTTAATATCATGGAAAGCATAAGACATAGCACGTTGAAACGTTGCACCGACATTCTTCAAACCGAAGGTTAATGTTTGGTAGGCAAAAGTGCCCCAAGGACAAATTAAAGAGGTTTTGTGTTGATCCGCGGGTAAGATATTGATTTGATTATATCCGGAGAAACCGTCCATCAAATAAAAGATTTCACTTCCGGTGCAATCATCGACGATTTGGTCAACGAAGGGGGTAGGAAAGTTGTCTTTAGGATAAGATTTGTTGATATACCTATAATAAACATAGACACATATCATACCTTGTTTCTTGTTAACCGAAACTAGATTGGATACCCAATCAGTCAAAGCTACTGGATAAATAAAGCTGGCTTTAAGAAGTTTTTCGACTTCAAGCTTGATAGAAGTTTCTTTACGGGGGTGGACCAGGCAAAGTCTCTACCAGACAAGTTTAGCGTCTAAGTAGGTCTTAATATTGTGTACACCAATATCAGGGTCGATACCCGACATCTCTTCGTAGCTCGATGTGAATATGCCATGAAATTATTGAAAAAGTGACTTATATGTAACAACCTCATCGGTGGAACATGAAGCTACGATGTGGACATTTTCGACAACTATAGGTTTAATATATATTTCAAGGGGGATAGTAGGAGAAATGTTGCTTAAGTTCCCTTCATCTAACACATCGTGTGTGGATTCAGGAAACAGAGAAATAACGACAATGGTCGATGGAGTCGAGATCCGTTGGTAACTCTCAATGGTGTGTTGTTCGAGAAAGAGAATGGAACGATGATGTCCATCATCCCAAGGGTATCTTCCATCGACATAACCAACATAATCATCTCATCCATGGAAAAAATAACGTGGAACAGATCATGAGACAAATCACCGAGAGAGGGAGTAGAAGGGTCATCCAATTGAATGGCTTGGTAAGCGGATTCAACCGGACTTAAATGCATCTGGTTGTCATAATGAAGATAATCACTGGGTGTAGGAACTATCCATGGGTTAGAAGACACAGGAGTTTCTCAGATGGAGGTGGATATCATGTTAATTGAGGCAACCAAAGGAGGTGGAATGTCAGGTGGTGGGATTGGAAACGTACCCATCAAAGTGGAATCTTTTAGTTGACCCACACCGACATTCTCGTACCCAGGGGGTGTCTTTGCAATGAAAGGTACATTGTTGGTATGTGTATCGGAGTTAAAGAAGGCCAGTTGGTCTACTGTAACTACTTTTCCCTGATGTGGAAAATGCATGATACAGAAAAGAGTAGACACGATTGCATGCATGGAATCGATCCATCTACGACCAAGTAAAAGATTGTAATTGAGAGGTGCATCAAAGACCTCAACTTCAACATTGACCATTTTTCCTTCTAATGTAATAGGCAACAAAGGGAGAACACCTTAGGGTTTAAACCTAGAGCCATTAAAGGATTTGAGTGTGTTGTGTGATTCAGTTAAGGGAAGAGAGACAATGACTTTCCAGCAGGCGATAGACATGACACACATTGAGGCACCCTCGTCAATAACTGTTCTACAAATGTTCTTGTTGGTGAAAACAACTTGTATTTGAAATGCAAGATGAGGGGGTAACCTTGGAATGTGGTCTTCCAAGTCAAAGATTATTAAATTCATATCCGTGGGGTTGATTCCACTGATAGCTTTCAACAATTCCTTCCGTTGTGTGGGACAACTCTGAAGGACTTTGAGGGATAACATCGTAGATGGTGCTTGTGCCAGATTTTCTATGATACTATAGTTCTGGGTAGCATGTGTATGGGGATTGAAGGCAGACTTCCAAACCACGCCTTTAGGAGGAGGGCGAAGGAATGTATCAGGGCTTAGTCATTCGAGATGAAGAGGATCGTTGGAAGGTGGAGTCAAGGCAGATTGTTGAACCAACGGAGGTGGCATATCGTCAACTTTCTCCTTGGAGGAAGAGTAATCTTTGGCACGAGTGGTATGTGTGATGTCATTCTTCATTGAATCACCATTACATATAAGTACATAGAAGGTAGTGGAGGAAGAAGGTTGATCATGGATGACCAATTGAGCTTGTTGTTGAGAAGGGAAGGGTTGAGACAAGACGACAGGTGTAGGAGGTTTTGGGGTCCCTTGGAGGAACTTCAAGACCTCAGCGCATCTCAGACAGTCCTTCGTGTAGTGATCATCACCACAGATAAGGCAAGAATAACGAGGTTTGCATTTATCCTTATCATCGGTAGGTTGTGACTTGGTCTGGTCGAGTTGTGGATTGTTATTTTTATCCTCCTTATTCCTACCCTTCCCTTTTTTGGATTTATTCTTACTGGTAGGAGTTGATTGAACGACATTTACTTGTGAAGTTTTATCGATGGGAGGGGTGGGCATTGGAGCAATTTGAACATTAGAATCATGGGATTTGGGCATGATGTGAGAGCCTGTGAAGATTGCGGTTGGGCATGGAAAGTACCTATCACACCATTGACAACATGAGAAACTGTTGGGGTTGTTGAGGTGGTTGTGGTAGAAGGGAGAGGTGCGTCAAGGAGAATATCATAAAGAGTACTTGTTTATGAATAAACGAGATCAATATATTGGGCACGACTAATCGCTTGTTCTTCAGTGACAACTCTTCCCATAGCAATGTCTTTAGTTATGTCATTCACGAAGGATTTCGTGAACCATTCTTCCAATAACTGATCGTGAAGATCGAGTTTGATTGGATGTCGTCTTTGTCTCCACTCATGAATGTGATTGGAGATATGAGTGGTTTTACTTTCCTTGAAAGAACTCAAAATATCGGTTCCCATTTCATAATGGATTGGCAATTGGTAGTGAGTGAGGAAAGCCTATAGCTAGGGTATTTAAATCGATGAAGAAGCCTCACGGTAACTCTATCTACCACTTCGTGGGTAAACCTGTGAGATTTCGTTGAAAAACATGTAGTCGATTGGAGTCATCCATAAAAGAGTTGGAAGAACACCAAAGGTGGAAATTCATTACATGATTGTTCGGGTCCTCTCCAGGTTTACCATCGAACTTAGGAATGTTGGATGGTAGTTTGGCTGGTATGACAAGCCAATGAGGAGAGTGAGGAATAGGGTCATTCAAAATTAGAGACAAATCAGGGAGGTCCAAAGTGGCCAAAAATGGTAACTGTCTATTCACGTGAGGGTACTGGTGACTTTGGGGAGGAAGTCTCGTTGGTATACCAGTAGGACCGTAATAATTTTTCATATAATGTGAAGATCCGGGCAGATTATGTTGTTGGTGTGGTGGCAAATAACTCGTGGGGTTGTACTGATTCGGTACGTTCCCTTGGAAAGGGATAGTATATGGAATGTTCGAACCCCAAATGGAATTGGAGGTCCCGGGGTAAGGTTGGCCCGTACCAGGGGGTATGAAAGAGGTGACTTGAGGTTGTTTCCCATCAGTCGATTGAGTATTTCCCTGGGTAAGAAAGTTCCAATACTGGGCTAAATTTGTCGGGATGTTCTGTCCATAGGGTGGGGTTGGTGGAGGTTGTCCTCCGACTAGAGGTTGTGTCCCCATTGGGGTTTGACCTCCAAGCGAGGGTTTAAATTGGTCCCCAGGATTAAATTGTTTACCAACAGGAATATGATAATTAGGTGTGAAAGACTGAGTGATGCCACTAGGGCCGGGTCCACTAGTGAGAGGTGGATAAGACCCTCTGGAAGGGGGCTTAGGAAGTGTTAGAATAAAACTGGGAACAGGATTGTTCCTAGGAGGAGTGAAGATTCTAGGAGTTCCGGATGGGACTTGGGTAGGAACGAAAATAGAAGCATTCAACGCATTATACCCAAGAGGAAGTGATGGGATCTGACTAGGTAAAAGTGGTGTGCCAATAGGTGTTTGGCTAGCCACCATATTCCCGGTGGGAATAATCATAGTATTTGGGACCATCGTGGAATGGGCTTGCTGAAGAGGGATGGTTGAACTGGAACTGGCTGACAATGCTTCTGACCTGAGAAAACAAAATAGCACGTTCTATTTTGAAAGTGATCTAAAGGTATCATAAATGTGTAAGATGTTTTGAGTGGTTCATAAGTGGTAGGTATTTCAACTCATGTCTCTGGGGTAGGAGGGTTCCTTCTAGAAGTCGGAGTCTGAGCTATGTCAGTGTTCAAATAAGGATCTTCGTTAAGGCTGACGACAATTTTAGGAGGTAATCCAGAAGTGTCAATAACAAGTTCTCCGGATGAATTGAGTTGGAGAATGCGTCTCTCATATCTAGGAGGTAGGCAGAAAGCCTCTAGAGGGTCATAAACAATTTGAAATATCTCTAGAGAATCATTCCTTTTCGGTTGTGAATGTACGTGGTCCTGGATCTCACTTTGTTGAGGAGAATCCTCCAGTGGGTTAGGAAGCAAGGGTTGAGAAACTTTTGGATCTTCCAGAGGTAGTCCTTTCATCCTACGTGAACAATGTGGAGGGTGAATGTTGGCTGAACCAAAAATTCTACGAAAAACATCAATGGCTAACTATGTTAACAAACAACACTTGCTAGTAAAATATAGGAATCAAAACCAAGCAAACAAAACCTTCCTATTCCGAAGTCACTAGTTGGTGATGAAATCCAACATCGTGAAGTCGAGACAAGAAGGGGCTGGGCTAGGGTGGAAAAGTTACGTTGGCGACCTGCTTAATGGACTTACACCTTGGCGCAAGCTCCCACACATAATCATGGGTATACCCTCCAAGGAGCCCGAGTGAGTCTGACCAATGTCGATTCTAGGTATCATGGAGACTTTCCCCTCCATAGTCACCTTGTGTAAGACTCTAAGAAGATAGGCTGCTAAATTTACCACAAACAACAGTGATTCCTGGGGAAACAATCGACAGTCTGATCCATACTCAAGGGCATGGTATCGAGCTTGAAATCAACTTGATGGGCTTCCACTCATCATTGTGGGTATACCTTCAAGCGAACCCCGTAATACATGTAATCTCTACACTGAGACCAACAAAGTAGGGTGAGTAACTTTGTCAATCTCACTGTGACCTCAGGTTTGACCCTTGTGTGAGAAGGGCTTCCCAGGACAAAATGTTTTAAATGGATTTTAACACTCCCTATCACAAGATACTATTGTGTGTTTTATGCTTTGGAGAGTGTGTCTCACTGCCTATTCCAAAGCTCTAGCCTAGCTAATGTTGGTGAAAAAGAGCCCTAGAAAATGTTACTAGTTAAATTTTAGAGTTTCGCAATATTATTAAAGGTTGTTGTTACTCAAGAGGGAGGCGGGAATGAAACTAATGTTGTGTAATATTTTGACCCAATAAAGTGTAAATAGAAATGAATGATGCAAACTTTCATTCGATGAATTCTATCTACAGTAGGGAGAAAGTATTTTTCTAGAACAATGCAAACTATGATGTACAATTCCTTTCTTTGAATGTAGTACCAAACAATCATCAACAATACAATTTCACTATTTGTTCTTTTTCAATGTTTCAAATGCCAATATTTTTTGTATAAATGATTGCTTAAAAGACTAAAAAGACTAAAAAGACTTCAATTTTTTCCTTTCGAGAAACAAAAACAGAGATGTAACTAAGAAAGGATAAGCAATCAATGAAAATAAAGCACTCAACAAACACGCAAATCGATCTTTCAATGGAGATAAAAATAAAACATTGACAAGAAAATGTCTCTTCAAATATGAATAAGAAATGTTTTTATGATCATTAAGCAATCCAGAATATGTAACCAACCTACAAATGCAAATCCAAACCGAGATATTTAATCGAGCAAGCACTTGGACACAAGTCTAGATATCATATCCTTGTCGATAAATATAAAAAATGAAGATTGAAAAAAGATCAAAAGAGAGGTATTCGATCTCCGAAACCAATCAAGATCAAGACAAAAAAATCAAAAGAATTCTAGAACTGACACAAAAAATCTTGTCCAACTATCTAAAGGAAAACTGGACAACAGTAGAGGCCAAAACCGAAACCAATTTTTTTTTTCAAACGCCGCCGCAAGTGGGTAGTATAACACAGTGCGGAAATGGATGATTTCTATGAGCCAGAAACATGCAGAGTGCAGAAATCCTGCATTGAAACAAACCACCAGGGTGCAGAAATGAATGGTTTCCACAGGCTATCTATAAGGTGCAGTGTGGACGCGTTCGAAAAATCAATAAATTAGGGGAAAAAGGAAAAAACATTGAGGTGGAATTTTAAACCCAGGGAGAGTGAATGGATCTCACAGAGACTCAGAGATTGATATCAAGTAAAAATAATAGGTCAAAAGAAAACTGCCAACAAAAAACCACAATCAAGTTGTCTTCCCCAGTGGAGTCGCCAATTTTGTTATTGGATAAATCAGTAGATGAAGACATGAATTGATCCCCCTAGATCCACCTGGATCTAGAACAAAACGAGACGAAACAAGATTCTTTCCCTAAGTTGAAATCATTGAGTTTACTATCCGAAGACGAATAGATAACATACCTTATGAATCACTTCCTTGTATCTTTGTTGTCCCTGCTTCACTCCAGTGCTCTTGTAGAATCAAATCTATGACAACACAAACCAACCAACGTGAAAGCAACAATAGTAGAATTCAATGACAACCTAAACATGTTATCAATGAGTCATGTAATAAAACACTATTCATTTTATGGGAAAGAGACGTGTTACTGTATTATATTAATGAAAAGTAGAAGATACAACCAAATCGCCTTGATGTCGCAATTTCCCTTTTAGTGGTCCTTTGCTCTAACACACACATACACTTGCTCCGATATTTGCATGAAGATAATCCACAAAAGCTTGATGGACAAATGGAGGCCTCAAGCATCAGTAAGAGCAGGATCTCCTTCACACAACATTCATCCTATTCTTTCATCAATTCTATTCTTAATCTTACTTCTTCTTGCTTAACCTTTTCCATGAGAAGCCCATGATTATATAGGAGAAGGTGAAGTGGTTAAAAGGTTGAGGATGATCCCACCAAATCATAGAAGCCAGTAGGATTGCAACCACATGGACGCCACCTCACATTCTAGAAGATTCCCCTTCTAGAAACTTTGTGAAACCTCTTTCCTCTTTTAGCTTTTGAATGTCATCACACCCTGCCTATGTAGCAGCCTGCAGAAATCCCACGGGCCAGCCATAGACTAGCCTGCATAAATGATATATTTCCTCACTATGCAGTATGGGCAACCGACAAACCCTTTCTAAAAAAAAACCTTGTAGAGGAGGAAAGAAGTTGTTTTTCTCAGGAAAAAAGTCATGTTGGGATCCTGAACACATGTTTGTGATATCATCATTAGAATGACCAAAATAATGTGTAACAAGGTCCAGGTGCATTGAATAATTTCAATGCAATATGTAGAGGGAAATGTAAGAGGAACATGAGTGTGAAGACTGGTGATGAATAGTGTGAGAGGAAACAAAACACGACACTTACCCTAAGGCTAACTCACAAAACCAGGTAAGTGACTTCTTGCATTATTGTCTTAAGGTGTTGGGTGATCCTATTGTTACCAAGAAATTGACCCACATGTTGAAAATATGTATGGAGGAAGGGGAGATCGAATTTACTATTTATGCCCCATTACTAGAATGATATGTCACCATGTTAGTAGGGGGAAGCATACTGAGAGATAATTCAATATGACATATGAGCTTGGGAGTTACAATATGAATGATGTCATGTTGGACCTAGGATCCGATGTGAACATATTTCCTAACAACTCATGGGAGTTTATGGTTAAAAATTTTTTTATGTGCTCCCCCATTCAACTTAGGATTTCCAACCGATATATAATTTATCCCATTGGTAGGCTGGAACAAGTAGAAGTGATTGATATTATGGATGATTTAGACCCCTATCCAACTAAATCAGAATTTGATGTGATCGCGATTATAGATGTAGACCCCTATCCAACTCTATTTGACATTGACTAGGAACTTGATAACAATGCCATACTATTTTTGAAGCAATGAAAAATGTCCTTTGAGATGGACCCCTTCTGCATCATTTCATTGCTAGATCCAAATGAGGTTTATTGTAGAAAAATTGGACCCTGTAGGATTTTGAATCCCTTAGGCTCTTCCTAGATCTAAGACATAATAGAGATACAAACGATGGAATCTCCTAGATATAAATCATGGATGAAAATGATCTATGGTTGAATGGAATGAAAGGGCTTACTTGGTCACCTGAGATGAAAATGATCTATGGTTGAATGGAATGAAAGGGCTTACTTGGTCACCTGATAATTGTCCCTGTCCTCTCCTTTGTTAGCTTCTTTCTTGAAGATATCCTTCGCTCCTGTCCACGTGAATCTACACACACAAAGACACAAACAAACTCCTTTCACAAGATCAAACATATCATATGTAGATTATGGATATAATAAAATAATATGAAAATCCCAATTCTCTTAAAGATCATGACAATCATATGCAGTCAAATAAAGGGGGAAAGTTACATGTATCTTCTATTAATAAAACCAAATGGTTTAAAACTTACAATAACTAAAGTTGATGTTTCATTCCTTTCCCAATATCCTTGCCCAAACTCTTGTGATCAAGTCATCAATATAGGGTTGATATATATTTTCTCCTCCTCCTTTTTTCATGAGAGACCCCCCATTATATAGGATATTAGAGATAGGATCAAATGGTTAAACTGGATAGGATCTCCATGCCCAAGTTAAAAAATGTTTGGAGTTCGAGACACAAAAAATCCATGATTGATCCCATCTCATAGAAATTGCGTCCTAATTATGATGAAACAAACTCGGTCACACCTTGCATTCTTTAAGGGAGAAACTCGTCTCTCCTTGAAAGAGGACAAGGAGTGAACATATATTTTGGTTGCTGGTTGTAAAGGGACATCAAGCGACCAGGGAAAATATGGTGTTTTCTTAGTGAAAAAATGGTATAGTTTGGTGTCTCATACTGCTGACCCCTAGATGATACCCATCATATGCTTAGGTGTCAAATAAATGTATAACAAGGGAAATAAATACAATGAGCATCTAAATGAATATGTGTAGAGATCAATCATTGAGAATATATATAAAATCATAGGGTACAAGGAAGACTATGTGAATCTGACATCTGATGGAAAAATGATACGGAGAAGTGTTTTTTCCTATGTCATGGATTTATAATATGCGATGTCCATATGGAAGAATAATTTATATGAAACATCAACTGAGAAATGTGCCCAAATTACCAAAGCAATGCATTGGGTCAGAACGAAGTAGTGTGAATTACCAAGGTTTGATGGGACATGCCATATATAAAAATTTCTAGCAAAGATGGAGGATATTGTTCCTGAGATTCAAAGAACTCAGTCCATGGACGTAGTAGTGAAGGAAACATATATGTGCCAGTGGGTGACGCACAACACAAATCTATAGGATTGGTTGTAGGTGGTATAGTTCAACAAGGTATGGTTCCAGTCCACAACTAACTTCAAATTAATGGGCTAGTAAAAGGGTACCAAGGATCCTCATGAATTAAAACAATAGTTACATGAGTTAACAAATTTGGAAGAAGAGCGATTTCTTGCATGACACAACCAACTAGGAAAGAAACAAAGGTAGACGACATGTCAGGATTGTAATTTATGGCACAAGGTTTTGCAACCTCCATCCAAACCTAAATCCTTAGTCTTACCTTATGTCAATAGGATCATAAAGTACCAAGGTAAGTGTTGATATAAAATATCGTTTTACAGTATTAAGGTCAACCTTATGAGGATATGAATCCCCCTTCATTTTTGGAGAGGTTGTACTCCTCTTGTTCTTATGATTCCAATAAAATAAAATGAAACAAAATAAAATCTGAGGACTAGACTTTGTATTTATATTCACATTCAAGGAAAAAAACACCTGAGATTTGGGACCAGGTGTTTTAATAAAAACTCACATGTACAATATTTACAACATGAATAAATTAATATGCATACAGAATATATAGAACTGATATATCCATCATAACATTCATCAAAGAATTTAACAATACCACAAATAGAGATAATATAAACTGGAATGAAAATAAAAGAGAGCTTTAAATTATCATTCCATAAAGAACCAAAAATATTATGATAGATAAAACATTGGGTAACTCACACTTTTGATCAAAATATTTGAGAATACAATAATGTAATATCCCGAGTATCTCTCTTGGAGTCTCAAAAATAACAATGAGTCTTTAAATGAAAAGGTAAATGTCTTTAAAGAAAATAAAATGCATTCTCCCTTCGAAGTGGACTAGTATTGGGCTCCTGTGGACCATAAAATGAAAATACTTGGAATATGAGAGAAGGAAAACCAAGAATCAACCTGAATCCCATAGAATACTGAGAAGACAAAGGAAACATGATAAATGATTGTAGCATAAATGGACAAAAGAAAAACTGAAAGGGTAGAGTTAATGTTTGACTCATTGTGATGGAAAAATATCATCACATTCACTTGCTTGAAGTTGGATCCTTTATAGGTACATGTTGTGGTTGAGGTGGCATAAATTCTCTAACTGTTTCTTGATATTCTAGTTCAATAATTTCGATTAATTCCTTTTTCAACCATTCCTCAATATACTCTTTTAAAGGTGCCACAATAATCTCATGTTTAATTTTAATCTCAAATAAATAACTTTCAAATTCCCTCGGATCTAGTGCTGGTTGATGCAATGTGTCATCCATGGATTGGTCCATGTCACCGCCACATGTCAATATTATATTGGTCCATCTCACTGCCACATGTCCCAGTATGGTAGGTCCATGAAAAGGGGGAAGAAACATAGGATAGGAAATAATGTTAAAAAATTAAATGTAGTGTTTATGGAGTTATGTGAATGCAAAGGTAAAGGAGGTAGGTGAGAGGATAGAAAATGGTAAAAATGACTATGTAAGAGGTGAAAAAGGGGAATGGAGAGTGCATATTAGTGAATGTGTAGATGTGAATGTGTGGACCTACAAAAAATGATATGAGGAAGAGTAAGGAGGTCCACTTTGAAATGAGAAATATGGCTAAATATGAAAAGGTAAAGTGAAAAGTGAATGTGGACCTGTGGAATTGCGGACCTGGAGACCCAAGAAAGAGTTGAGGTATGGTATGTAGCTCCTCATCCGTATTGCTTGAATTTAGCTAAGTGTTGGAAGAGTAAAACATGGTAAGTGTTGGGGAAGTATATAATGGAGTTACATGAAATATGGTACGTGAAAATAAGAAAATGGAAATGAAATATGAAATATGGGAAAAGAATAATGGAAAAATCAAAAAAAGAAAATGCAAATAAATTATGAGAATGAACTAGAAAATGGAAATGAATTGTGGGAAAATGGAAAATGAAAATGAATTATGAAAATAATGTGGAAATGACTTATGAAAGTGATTAAGTGGTGGGTATTATGAAAATGAACTAAGAGGACAATGAAAATGAAAATAGGATAAGTATGGAAATGAGTTAAGTATGTAAATGGTTAAATGTGTTGTTATCACTCCAAGAGTCACTCTAGGTTTTAGGTCGAGTGAGCTTGGTAACTTAATCAAATGCTCAATGAAATGTATGAAAATGGATCAAAAGATGAATAATTCATTCAATAACTCCCTCACTTAAGATACACTTGAACATATACAAACAAGACAATGCCCTCAAAAGTATTGATCAGATGGTTTATAACTGAGATAGATGAAGAACACTTACTATACCAACAAGATCATATACATTAAAAACAAACATGAAAGGCTAACTATAACAAGGAAAAGTACTTATGTTTTTGTCCACCAATGCAATGATTAAATGAATTCAATCAATCATTGTAAAAACAAAATAAATGAACATATCAATTGACCATAGGTATAGGAAAAGATGAATGAAAAAAAAATATGATCAAGCACTGAGAGAAGTGCTTATATTCCAGTACATATATCAAAAGGTCTTTACAAAAAGAGTATCTCAAAGTCTTCAGTTTCGAACCATTTTTAGCTCCTCCCTTTGGTCCTCCTTATAGAGATTACATGCTAATATAGATCCAAAATAAATGGATCTTATAACCTCTTTACCTATCTTTGGATATCCAAGTCAAATTTGAATTTATGAGGTGGATGGAAAATACAAACTATCAAATTTCTAGAAAATGTTGCTCAAATATTTACCTATATATCCCAACTTAAAATAGTTTTTTTTAAAATGAGCGAGGTTTTTTAATAGGGGTTCATTCTTATGTAAAACCTCTCTCACTTTCAAAAAATACCTTTCCAGCTCATCATAATCTATCTCCCAAAAATATGACTAAAACAAGAAAATGCATATTTTCCTGTTTCTTCTTACTAAAAAATAGGTCAAAGTAATGACTTGTCCCCTTGATATATTCCACCAAGAATTTGGCCCTCAAAGTGTATTATTATATTTCTTTTTGGGATCCCAAAATATGGATCTGAAAACCACTTGGAAAATCAAAATCTAATCTATCACAAAAATAGGATTTGAGATCCTAAAATCAAGGGCTAAGAATCCCTTTCAAACTTTGAGTCTTCAAATGCCACACGAGCCATCCTGGAGGAGAGAAAGGATTGGTCGAACTGTCATCACTAGATGGAGTATGATTCATCACTAGAAAAGTTAAATAATAATTCAAATCTGACCCAAACTCTTCCACGTTGAAAACATACTGGTTTGGAATGCAGATAGTGTAAAAAAGGGAGTTTGGGCTGCAAAGTCCTGTATGTGACTGTTTTCAAAAAATTACATCAAAATTATTTGAAACTCGACTGAAAGATGGAATTATTCTTCAAATGAACACATACCACCATAGATCATTTCTCATACCCATATTACTCAGGCTTCATCTTAGTTACATGCACTTATACCTCCCTGTTTTATAATGAAGGCGAATGTCCATTCATGAGACTTTGTATGTTTGAGATAAACATTGAAGGTTTATGATCATGTCACATACATAATTTATTTTTTCAAAACTTATGAGAAGAGTCTGGAATGCTTCTAATAAGAACGTTCATTTGAATTTTATCAAATCATCAAATCAAAGACATCAAAACATAGCATATGCTGATAAGGAACCTCTGAACTCTGAGATCTCCTTGATGACCTTCCATGCTATGCAATACTTCTCTGTATGTGATCTAGAATCACATATTCAAAAATATATCTACCTTATTGCCTTATACTCCCTAAGAGATCAATTTTATATGTGTAACTTCATATGTTTAAAATAAACATAGAAGTGTTTTT
>SNQJ01S0024749.1:44686-86813 GCA_010110895.2 Picea sitchensis | reverse complement strand
ATATTTAATGTCTCAAAACTAAAAAATGACTTCCTCTAAGCTGCTACCATATACACCCTCCTCTTAAATATGTCATATTACTCACCATTAAAGAACCAAAACAGAGTGCATGTCTTCATTATTGGTTATTGCATATAAAAACCTTAGCAAGATAATTGTGTTATGCTCTTCTGTACTTGTGAGGGCTATAAATCTTCCATGATAGATAAATTATCTGCAAGTGACTTGGAATTGTACTCACCAAAGTCTTAACATACTTGCCTCTTACTTCATTAGGGATATCATATGAAAAAAACAAAATAATTGTTCAACATTTTGAAGAAAAAGGTGGACAATGAACCCCTTCATGAATACCAAAAATTGAGCACAAAAACTTTGAAAATACCCCTTGTAAATCAATCATCTTGCTTGGTAGAACTAAGAGAAGTGGTCTCTTTAAGAAAGATTGCCAAATTCTTCTTGCTACGCATATTTTTGGCCAAGTACAAATCTTCAATAAGATTCTTGTTGTCTGCTCTTAGATGGAAGTTTTTCTTGTACATGTTAATTATTTGGCTTCTCTGTATCCCTTTCTTCCTAATGTTCTTTCTGAGTTGATTTCACTCTTCTACTAGTTCACCCATCTGAGTTGTTAGTGCTATGAATTTGGAAAAGGACCAAAAGCGCTACAAACTCGTCCTAGTGGGAAGTGATGCTTTTGCAAAGGTCAAAACATGTCAAGAATAGTAATAATGAATCCTCAATACAACAACTAACCTTTTTACAATGAAATAACCCACTATTGAAACATAAATGACTCGACTATGCTTGATTTTTGACATAAAAACCTAGGATAATTCACTTTTATGAAAACTTAGTCACCCTTTGACACCACTTGACATGACCAAAACTTGATGACTATATTGATTTGAGGAACCCACCATGCTAGATGACTAATAATTTCAAATACTCAACAACTTGCAAGGACTCAAGCTACTAGAATTTTCTAGGAGTTAACATCTGGATCCAACTAGGATGGAAACTTCCCTGTGAGGTTTCCAAGAACCTAGCAGACCCTGTGTTTGTCCATTCAATATGAAAACCCTGCAACCTACTCTGATTATTAATATCAAACCACTCTTCAAAAATATACATCCTGGACCATATAGTTCCTATTCCATTGGGTTATGGAGTCATCTAGTATTAAACTTGTAAAACCAATCCTTTGCAAACTTTCTGGATCTTTCAATTACATTCTGTTCTTGATGTATTGAGGGAAACTCTGCTTATTTATTGAAAAATGAAAAGAAATGTTCAAGTACTAAACTTATTCACACACACTCCTACTCTAATCAACTGTACTACTCATTGATCAAGTGAAATCATGCTTCCAATGAAGCCATATGTGTAACTTCATGTCTAAAATAATCCTTTTCATGCCACTGATTAAAAGATAATAATAAAAACATAAAAATGACCATAAAAACTCTTTCAGAAGATCATACTCACTATCAAATGCAAGTGATATGATAAAATATGAAAACTTAAGAGAGTTTAAGAGATAAGACTCAAGTATGGCTGCCTTAGGATATTCAAAAATGTGATCACCATTATACATATTCAAAATCATTGAATTCTCATGTATGTATTCCCCTTTTCTATATCCCTATGACTTAGATCCATCACTATGATGTGCTGGCCCATTACAACTGACAATTTCTGAGAGAAAAGAAGATATGCATTCTTGATCTTCTACATCACTGTCTCCATAATGATCAAATGAAGGGTGAGTCTTAAAAAATATATCATAAGAGAACTATTGATTACTCTCCCCAACAATGATATCTTTAAAATATGTATCAAAACTAAGGATATTTTCATTGGAAATTTGAACAATAGACTCATAACTATCATCAACCATAGCATAATTACATTGTTGATCATCTCCTTGCTGAAAATTAGAACTAAATGATATTCCATTAGTCAACAATCCTTCATAAAATTTAAAATCTTCCTCATCATCGCTATATTTTTCAAATATGGGAACATCAGGATAAAATCCTAATGGCACAGATGAAGAGTTTTTCATATAATCATCAACAGTATGATTTTGAAATAGATTTGAAACAAAAAATTCTTCTTCCTCGTCATTACCATCCTTCTCATCTAGATTTGAATCAATAGGTTCATAAGAAGCAAGATCTAAAGCATTCTCAACTATTAAATCATCAATATTACTATCAATTATATCTTGAAGATCTTCTTCTTGGGAATGAAGAATAGAAATAATTTCATCCTCATCTGTATCTTCATTAATATATTCACTTTCATCCTCACTACTAGAAGAAACAACATGATGAATATATGAATGAAACTCCTCACAACTATGTAAAAAATAAGTTCTTGAGTAAAATACCTTTCACATCGATGATGGAATGCTATATGAAATTATTTTAAAGAAGATATTCTAGAAGGAGGTAAGGATCGATACCATTCATGAGCATCCCCTTCCAATGAATACATGAACGTCTTCATGACCACATCTTCATCGTGCATATTTAACTGATCCATACATTGATGAAATATGATGAGGTGATCTGAAGGATTATCCTCTTTCGTTTCTCTGAACTGAGGAAGGAAGTCTCCCCAAATATCCATAAGGGGTACTGGATGTGGGAAACCAGGGACTGCATAAAAGTTAAGAGGTGAAAACTTCCTAGCCAAATGAGAAACAAATGACATTGACATTTGAATATTGTGGAGTCACCACTAAATTCATCCTTCATGGAGTTGTCAGATAGAATATTACAACCAATATGATGCCCAACCTTTGTCTATCATAAAAATATAGAACTATGTATTCTCCCATAGAATCTTGATTCAAACTGCATTCCCTGGAAACAACGCCAATTTGTTATCACTCCAAGAGTCACTCTAGGTTGTAGGTCGAGTGAGCTTGGTAACCTAATCAAATGCTCAATGAAATGTATGAAAATGGATCAAAAGGTGAATAACTCATTCAATAAATCCCTCACTGAAAACACACTTGAACATATCTAGACAATATAAGGCCTTCAAAAGTACTGATCAGATGGTTTATAACTGAGATGGATGAAGAACACTCACCATACCAGCATGATCATATACATTAAAAACATACATGAAAGGCTGACTATAACAAGGAAAAGTACTAATGTTTTTGTCCACCAATGCAATGATTAGAGGACTTCAATCAATCATTGTATAAACAAAATAAATGAACATATCATTCAACCATAGGTACAGGAAAAGATGAATGAAAAGAAATATGAACAAGAATTGAGAGAAGTGCTTATATTCCAATATATATATCAAACGTTCTTTACAAAAAGAGTATCTCAAAGTCTTCAGTTTCAAACCCTTTTTATCTCCTCCCTTTGGTCCTCTTTATAGAGATTACATGCTCATATAGACCCAAAATAAATGGATCTTATAACCTCTTTACCTATCTTTGGACATCCAAGTCAAATTCAAATTTATGAGGTGGATGGAAAATACAAACTGTCAAATTTCTGGAAACTTCTGCTCAAATATTTACCTGTAGATCCCAAATCCAAATATATTTTTGCAAAATGAGAGAGGTTTTTGAAGAGGAGCTCGTTCGTGTGAAAAAACTCTCACGTTCCAAAAATACCTTTCTAGAGCATCAAAATATATCTCCAAAAAAGATGACTAAAACAAGAAAATGCAGATTTTCCTATTTCTTCTTACTAAAAAATAGGTCAAAGTAATGACTTGTCCCCTTGATATCTTCCACCAGGAATTCAACCCTCAAAGTGTCTTATTATATTTCTATTGGGGATCCAAAAATATGGATCTGACAACCACTTGGCAAAGCAAAATCTAATCTATCACAAAAATAGGATTTGATATCCTAAAATCAAGGGCTAAGAATCCCTTTCAAACTTTGAGTCTTCAAATGCCACACGAGTCATCCTGGAGGAGAGAAAGGCTTGGTCAAACTATCATCACCAGCTAGAGTATGATTCATCACTAGACAAGGTGAACAAGAATTCAAATCTGACCCAAACTCTTCCACATTGAAAACATATTGGTTTGTAGCGCAGATAGTGTAAAAAAGGCAGTTTGCGCTGCAAAGTCCTGTAGGTGACTGTTTTCAAAAAATTACATCAAAATTCTTTGAAACTCAACTGAAAACTGGAATATTTCTTCAACTGAACACATACCACCATATATCATTTCTCATACTGAGATTACTCAAGCTTCATCTCAGTTACATGCACTTATTCCTCCCTTTTTTATAATGAAGGCCAATGTCCATTCATGAGAGTTTGTATTTTTGAGATAAACATTGAAGGTTTCTGATCATGTCACATACATAATTTAATGTTGAGAAAATGATGAGACGAGTTTGGAATGCCTTTGATAAGCACATTCATTTGGATTTTATCAAATCATCAAATCAAATACATCAAAACAGAGCATATGTTGATAATGAACCTATGAACTCTGAGATATCCTTGATGATCTTCCATGCTATACAATACTTTTCTGTATGTGATGTGTACTCACATATTCAAAACGATCTCTGTCTTACTGCCTTATACTCCCTAAGATATCAATTTTATATGTGTAACTTCATATGTTTAAAATAAACATAGACATTTTTTGCAAATGCTATATATATATTTAATGTCTTAAAACTGAAAGAGGACCTCCTCTAAGATGCTACCATATACACCCTCCTCTGAACTATGTCAAATTACACACCATTAAAGAACCAAAATAGAGTGCATGTCTTCATTATTGGTTGCTACATATCAAAACCTTAGCAAGATAACTATGTTATGCTCTTCTGTACTTGTGAGGGATATAAATTTTCCATGATAGATAAAATTCTTTGCAAGTGATTTGGAATTGTACTCACCAAAACCTTAACATACTTGCCCCTTACTTCATTAGGGATATTATATGAAAAAAAACAAAAAAAATGTTCAACATTTTGAAGACAAAAGGTGGACAATGAACCCCTTCATGAATACCAAAACTTGAGCACAAAAACTTTGAAAATACCCTTGTAAATCAATCATCTTGCTTGGAAGAACTAAGAGAAGTGGTCTCTTTAAGAAATATTGCCAAGTTCTTCTTGCTAAGCATATTTTTAGCCAAGTACAAATATTCAATAAGCTTCAGGTTCTGCTCTTAAATGGAGGTTTTGCTTGTACATGTTAATTAGTTGGCTTCTCTATATCCCTTTCTTCCTGATGTTATTTCTGAGATGATTCCACTCTTATGCTAGTTCACCCATCTGATTTGTTAGCACTATGAATTTGGAAAAGAACCAGATGCGCTACAAACCCGTCCTAGTGGGCAATGATGCTTTTTCAAAGGTCAAAACATTTCAAGTATAGTAATAATGAATCCTCAAGAAAAAAACTAACCTTTTTACAATGCAATAACCCACTATTGAAACATAAATGACTCAACTATGCTTGATTTTTGACATAAAAACCTAGGATAAGTCACCTTTATTACCACTTAGTCACCCTTTGACACCACTTGACATGACCACAAATTGATGACTAGATTGATTTGAGGTACCCACCATGCTAGATGACTAAGAATTTCAAAGACTCAACAACTTGCAAGGACTCAAGCTACTAGAATTTTCTAGGAGCTAACATGTGCAAATGATTAAGTATGGACAATAGTGAGGAGGGATAATAGAGTGGAAAGAAAGAAAAATGGCTAAGTATGGGACAAGGCCATTATGCGGGTCATGGAAGTGAGAGGGTCATTCTGTAGAATGTGGGATTGTGAACCTGCGGACTTAGAGATGCATGGAGAAAGGGTGAGGTGGTCCGCACCAAAATGAGAAATATGACTAAGGGAAATGGGGTGAGTGATATGGCAAAGAATATAAGACTAAGTATGGCATGAAGAAACAAGAAAATGAGACTAAGTGTGGTTCCAAGAATCTAATTGAGGTTCTAAGAAAATTGTATTTCCAATAAAAATTAACTATGTTTCACATGTAAAAGTGCTCTCTTGGTGATTGAACAAAACCTAGATATCTTCAGCATACTGAATCAAATTTTTAATACGTAAAATACATGATGACACTGATATTTAGGGCTACACACTGGAACAATAATATACCAAAATTTCCTTCTTTATATATATATATATATATATTGATTGATTGTTATTCCAAGAGAGGGAAATCTAGGTGATCAAAGTTTTTGATCAACATCTAACTCCAAATGTGGGGTAGTGACCCCTTGTGGGTTACTGAGAATCTAGAATCCTATTTTGGATTCCTTCTCCATTCGGCTATGGAGTCATATTCAAAAAAAAATCTTTTAAGTATTCATCCATTGGTTCATTAAGTCATCATCAAACATTGCCTTCATCTAGAAACTGCTTTATTGTGAAAAACATTGATTGAAGAAACAAACTATGTTCAAACCAGATCTACCTACCCTATGCTACTTGAAAGAAAGGGACACTTTTAGGTGTAGGTATATTTAAAATGGAGTAATTCAATAATCCATATGATCTGTGGAATGAACTTCAGAATTAGGAAACATATCGTGACTGGTACCAAAGAGTCAGGGGCATGTTCAAAGTGTGCTGGAGAAAAACTAAACCCAATGTGCTGAGAATATGATGCAATTTCTTGACCAACAATACTTTGAAACCATGTTTCAATATAATAAATTCTTGGTTACTGAAGAATGCTATTGTCTTGGGTTGAATGAGGAGTTTCCAATTTGGAAGAACTTTCATCATTTTTCTTATCATTGACCACATCCTAGATTCTTGATTCATCAAATATGTCTTGAAATAATTATTATTTTATGCAATGACAATCCTTCCCATCGTTGTTCTCAAGATTAATTTCTTCCACCTGTTAGCACTAATATTTTCATGATCAAATTTTAGTCTTAAAAATTCATATTTTTCTTATATAAATATAATAAGGTATTCTTGGAATCTTTTTGTCCATATTAAGGTCATATGATGGGTTTTAAAGTCTAAAACTAAGATTTTGAAAAGGGCACTACAGGAAGTTCCTGTAGCACACCTAATTTTTAGCAAGAAGTTACCAGAAATTAAGGAATTTTCCTGTTTTAGTCATTATGTTTAAGAACATATCCCAGGAAGCTGGAAGATTATTTTTGAAACACGAAAGAATTTTTTCTCAATAATGGACGCATATAGAAAAATATCTTTCCTTTTTTACATAGGTGTCATGTTTTAGGAGAGTTGAATGCATATTTACAACTCATTTTTCAGATTAAAAAATTCAAGAATTGTTTTTGTTTTAGTCATTATTTTTGGGAACAGATCCCGAGAAGCTGGAAGGTTGTTTTGAAAAGTGAAATAGGTTTTTATCAATATCGAAATAATCTCCAAAATATTCTTTCCATTTTTACACAGGTGTCATGGTTTGGGAGATTCGAATGGATCTCTGAGCATCCTTTTTCCATAATTTCGACAATCTATTTTTCCTAAAAATTACCTAGCCACCTCATCATTTCAAATTTGATATGGAGGTTTTTGGATCCTTTTTTCTTGGATATTGAGAAGAATGTGATCTATTTATAAAAGAGAGGAATGAAAAGAGTAGGAGGGGGGGGTTTGGATCCCTGTTTTGGCTTAAAATTTCTTATTATAAGCCTATTTTGATCCATCCTACTTATGTAAATATTTCAGTTGTTAATAAAGTCGAAGATTGGTGTGTATATCTCATCTTTGTTTATCACTTTTGTTTCCTCATATTGAAAATATAATTACTATTATATTCTCATATGACTGTATGTATGTGCTGAAAATGTTTCTCTATTTTGCACAGTGCAATCTTTGCCACATGTTTGTTTGAGTCTTTTAAATCTGCTTAATAAATGATTTATGAGTGCAGGTTATTCTTCTACTGGTCAAAGTATATTAAAGAATATATGATTATTGATGATTGCTAGTTTTTTTCTATGCAATTATCCCTAATCATATCAAATACTCTTTTTACTCCAAATGAGGATTTATTTACTTGATATTTTGCACAGAGGGAAGAGGTTCTAATAACTCATTCATATAGATACATTGATATCAAGAGTGTGATCCATCCACCTCTCTAAAACGATTTTATTCAAACAATTTTGAAACAAGGTGTGCTAGGCTTGACTCTTTAGCAGTCAAGAGTCAACTTCTAGCGCTAACATATTTTGGCGTTGTTTCTGGGGAGCGAAGAACGAAGTGATATTCCCTGGGAGAATGACATTGAATAGATCCAGCTGTTGATGGTAGACAGGAGCATAACACTAGTTAGACAACAATTTTCTACCTAACGACTCTAATTCCATGATAGATGAATTTATTGGTGACTTCACTAGTTTGAAATGGATGGTATTCTTGCTCAGAGGTATGCATTTTGCAATTTCTCAAACATAGTTGGTTTTCCACATCCAGTGCCTACTATATCTGAATGGGATGACTATCATCCTAGATTCAAAGGAAGAATGCATGATCATCCTGGTGATAACTTATTAAATTTTCATAAATGCATGCTTGAATGTGATCTTGTTCATGAGGGTGTCTTAAACAATATGTTTAGATTCTCTTTGGAAGAACATGTTTGTGAATGGCGTCAAACCCTTCCTACTTCTAGTATTCATTCACTGAAGGACTTTCATGTTGCATTCAAGCAAAGATATTATGTTGACCTTCCTTATGAAAGATGTTGTCATGAGTTTGATTTGTTATGTAAAGGATCCGACAATCATGAAGAATATTCTTGTGTTGAAGAGCTTGAGCAAGATATTAGTTTAGATCAGATTCTTGAATATATAGTTCTGCCTTCTTTACCTATTGGTCATAATGAAGAATATGATGAGTATGATGTTTTCCTTCTTCAAAATACAACGATTTTCATGAAATTTCTACTATTCTAAACACTGCAAATGAGTCTATTGTTAAAGGAATTAATAAACAATTTCAATAATGTTTTGTTCCCCTTACTGGTTGTGAAACATATTATTTTCATAAGCTATTGCAAGGAGAGCAAGAGCAACCCAATATTATTCATGTAGTGGGTTTCAAGTAGCAACATTTTGATCTTTTAAATTAGTTAAAATATTGCCATGTTCTTCAGGATCCATTAGCATCCTAGATGGATTTGTCATTTCCACAGATCCCAAATGCTGCAAGTTTTGGCATCTCATCTATTTGCAGTTGTGAGTACATGATTTTTGTGGATTTTTTGTTGTTCATGACATACTCTCTTCATGTCCTCTTACTTAGTTGAAAACAAGGATTACATTTCCTCAATAAGATGATTTTATGGATTCCTTGGAAAGACGATTACACTTGATCAAGCATCAATTTAGTTGATTGGAGTAGGATTGTGCATAAATAAGTTTGCAATGCAAGTATTTGATTTTCAGTTTGAGTACAACATTTAGTTTATATTTGGTTTGCAGTAGTATGTTTTGGTTTCAAAATAAGTTGTAGAAGTTTGGAATGAGATGAATGACTCCAGATCCCAATGGATGAAGGCACGTGTCTTTTTGTTCTTGGAAACTCACAGGGAGCATGCCATCCCCCGTGGAGTCCTTGTTAGCACTAATATTTTCATGATCAAATTTTGGTCTTAAAAATTCATATTTTTCTTATATAAATATAATAAGGTCTTTTTAGCATCTTTTTATCCATATTAAGGTCATATGAGGGGTTTTGAAATATAAAACTAATATTTTGAAAAGGGCGCTATAGGAAGTTCCTGTAGCACACCTAATGTTGAGCGAGAAGTTACCAGAAATTAAGGATTTTCCCTGTTTTAGTCATTATGTTTGAGAACGGTTACCATGCAACTGGAAGGTATTTTTTAAAAGTGAAAGAGGTTTTTATCAATAAAGGACATATATAAAAAAAAATCTTTCCATTTTTACACAGGTGTCATGGTTTGGGATATTCAAATGAATCTTTACAACTCATTTTTCAGATTCAGAAATTTTAGAATTTTTTTGTTTTAGTCATTATTTTTGGGAACAGATTCCAGGAAGCTGGAAGGTTATTTTTGAAATGTGAAAGATATTTTTATTAATAATGGACTCATCTACAAAACACTCTTTCCATTTTTACACATGGAAAGAGTGTATGGTTTTGGATATATAAATGGATATCTAAGCATCAGTTTTCCAGAATTTTGATCATTTATGTTTCCTAAAAGTTGTCTAGCCACCTTATCATTTCAAATTTGGGATGGAGGTTTTTGGATCCATTTTTCTTGGATCTTGAAAATAATGTAATCTGTTTATAAAAGAGAGGAATTAAGAGAGGATCACTTCTATTTTCTCATCTTGAACATATCATTACTGCTATATGCTCATATGATTGTATGTGTGTGTTGAAAAGGTTTCTCTATTTTGCGTAATGCAATCTTTGCCACATGTGTGTTTGAGTCTTTTAAATCTTGTTCACAAAGGATTTATGAGTGTAGTTTTATTATTCTATTGGAAAAATTATATTAAAGAACATATTCTCTTTGATGATTGTCAGTTTTTTTCCATTCAATTCTCCCTAATCATATCAAATACTATTTTTACTCCAATTGAGGTTTTATTTACCTGATATGATGGACATAGGGAAGAGGTTCTAATAGTTGATTCATCTAGATACATTGAGATCAATAGTGTGATCCCTCCACCTCTCTAAAAATATTTTGTTCAAAACATTTGAATCCTTTAAATTATTCCCAAATAATGTGCAAAAGTTTTCAATAGGAATATCATAGATCTAAAAATAAACTTCTAGAAACTTTAAAGGGGTTGTATGAAATTGCCTCCTTCTTTGGACAATTCTTTGTTTTGTTGAGTCTTGTAAATCCATTATTGGTCTTGGTGAAGAAGGAAAATTATCATCACAATATGAACAAAGTTCTTTGGTGGAGTTGCCATGAGGATTTTCTTTAGTTTCTTGAAGCTTTCCAAAAGAGTTTACAGGGCGTTTCAGAGTTTTTCAATGGACTCACCAAGGAATGCATTCTCCATAATATTTTATGTTTATTGCCTCTTTTTGAGGTCGTTCCAATAAAGGGATGATTTTAGGGGCTAAATTTCGCTCACGGGCTAATTTTCCATGGTTTTCCAAAAACAAGATTCTCTATTTTAAAAATGATTCGCCCAAATTCTATAGGATAAAAGTATTTTACCTTAAAAATCGCCAAAATTTTATAAAAACTATATAAAATACTTAGAAATTTGAATATTTTTACAAAAGTATTGCCAAGCATTTATAGTTGACATATGAAGGATTAGTAAGATTCGCCAAGGTTTCTAAATTTTAAAATAAATTTACATCCTTAAAATCATCCATGTTCCAATATCTATGTGTTGGTTGTGGAATTGATTATCTCCTTGATTTATATCCAGGTATGCCTAGCCCCTTTCTGTTGGGGGTTCGTGGGGGACCTACCCCCCTGGGCTGGGGAGAATGGGGGCTAGCGTCCCCCCTGAGAGAAATGTTTTTTGAGAAAAATTCCTTGTAAAATATTCCAATTTCGTAATCAATCTGGATCGTTCATTATAAGGTCGCAGATATGACGATAGAATTCATGTTAGGTTTTTTTTACCTGGAAGGAAACCCTCTTTTATAACATAATTGTATTATGACTGTGTATGACTACATATAAGTGTGATTATTGTATTCTGAGAGAGGATACTATGAGATAAATAAGAGGAAGTTACAATGGGTGTGTTGTAGGTTGTATCCCTTCATTTTGCCGGATAATAATAAAGGAAGGACCTGACAATTTCTCTGGTGGATGTAGTCCACATTGGGTGAACCATATATATGTGTCTCTATTTTATTGTGTATCTTAGGTGTTTTATTTCCACATTTGTTTTATTTTATTGCTCTACGATCCTGTTTTTATAACACTCCGACCAATATTTTTCTAAATCCAGTGCATCTAGGACAAGCATTAGTGTTCTTGAATATTCTTTTTGAAACTTTGAAACATGGAGATTTTGGTTCTTCAATAAGATCTGAGACAAATCCTTAAATATCTTGAAAATAAATCGTTCCCCAGTATGGTCGCCAAAATGTAGATCTAAAAGATTGTTTTACGGTCTTAAGGTCAACCTCACGAGGATATGAATCCCCATACATTTTTAGAGAGGTGGTAATCCTATTGTTCTTAGATTGCAAGAAAATAAAATGAAACAAAATAAAATCTGATAAGGACCAGACTTTGTATTTACATTCACATTCAAGGAAAATAACACCTGAGATTTGGGACCATGTGTTTTAAAAGAAACTCATATATATAATGTTTACAATGTGAATAGATTAAGATGCATACAAGATATATAGATTTGATATATCCATCACAACATTCATTAGAGCATTTAACAATACCACAAATAGAGAGAATATAAATTGGACCACAAATGAAAGAGAGATTTAAATTATCATTCCATAAAGAACCAAAAATATTATGATAGATAAAACATTGGGTAACTCAATATTCTAATCAAAGTCTTTGAGAATACATTAATGTAATATCCCGAGCATCTCTCTTGGAGTCTCAAAAATAATAATGAGTCTTTAAATACAAAGGTAAACGTCTTTAAAGAAAATAAAATGCATTCTCCCTTCGAATAGAATTGGGATTGGGCTCCTGCGGACCATAAATGAAAATACCTAGAAGATAGGAGAAGGAAAACCAAGAATCATCCTGAATCCTATTGAATACTCAGAATATAAAGGAAATATGATAAATGATTGTAGCAGAAATGGATAGAAGAAAAATGGAAATGATAGAGTTAATGTTTGGCTCACTATGATGGAAAAATATCATCACCTTCACTTTCTTGCAGCTGGATCCTTTGTAGGTACAATTGTGGTTGAGGTGGCATAACTTCTCTTACTTTTTCCTTATTTTTGGGTTCAATAATTTCAATTAATTCCTATTTCAACCATTCCTCATTGTACTCTCTTAAAGGTGCCACATTAATTTCATGTTTATTTTTAATCTCATATAATTGACTTTCAAATTCCCTCATATCTAGCTCTGATTGATGCAATGTATCATCCATGGCTTGGTCCATGTCACCACCACATGTAATTATGTTATTGTTGAACCTCATTGCCACATGTCACTTGAGGATATGTCCATGTCACTGCCACATGTCCGAGTATGGTAGGTCCATGAAAAGGGGGAAGAAACTTAGGATAGGAAATAATGTTAAAAAAATAAATGTAGGTTTTGTTGAGTTATAGGAATACAGAGGTAAAAGAGGTAGGTGAGAAGATAGAACATGGTAAAAATGAGTAAATATGATGTGAAAAGGGGGAATAGAGAGTGCATATTAGTCAATGTGGAGGTGCAAAACTACAAACGTGGATATCAGGAAGAGTAAGGAGGTCCACTCTGGAATGATAAATGATTGAATTCTTTTACTTTCTATTTCTTCTCCATTTTAAAAGAAATTGATTATTTAAATAACATTATAGGGGTTTTCTCTTTCCTGAACTTGTTGATAAAATATTTCTCAAAATTGTCCCAACTCTTTATGGATCTAACTGGAAGGTTGTAGTACCAAGTGGATTCCATATTCTCAAAGGTATATGGTAACAACCTACAAACTAAATATTCGTGTTGAAGATCGAGAAGTTGGAATGCTAAGTAAAATCTCTCAATGTGATCTTTAAGGGAACATGACTTGTATGGCACAAAATTGGGCATGAGTCTTTTTTGATGTTTGGGAAATTCATGCATATGTATGGGTAGGTTTAAGGCTCCCTGAGACATCCATGTAGGAATGAGATTCTAATTTCTATCCATATTGGGGTTTCCTCCAATATATTCTTCGGATTTGGAATCAGATTCAAAATGTGCTTCAGAACCAGAACTGGGAGGGGTAGATCTTGGAGGAGTAGGGGGTATTTGGTCTAATGGATGATGTATTTCTTGCAAGGAAACCCTGAACAAATCTTCAATAGGTTTAACAAGAACATCGGACTAGTTAATGGGTATTCAAGTATTTCTTCTCATGGGTAATGCAAAAGAAACATGTAAGAGACCAATCAATTTAACTAAGGAGTGGGTGATTCACTAAGTTTCAACAAAATTTGCATTTGGAACAATGTACCAAGTTTCAGGATTTGTTTCAGGACTTTCGATGATGGGACTTTCAAAAGTGGGATTGTTGTCTTCAAAAGGGGTTTTCTACTGAGGATTGTCCATGGAGGTCGGGAAAGGATGCAGTTGTTGTTCACTAGTGATATAATTATAATTTTGGCCAAAAATATATCGAGTATTACAACTAGACATGCAATTCAAGCCCTCCTTCTAGCACCAAAATATATTGATGTGGGAAAAAATCCCTTCAAGAGAGAGGGTTACTCCTTGGTATGAGGTCCCAATTAGACTTCACTATTTGGATTACGAGACCCATCCAGATTTTGGCTTGAATTCCATTACTAAGTTGAGGGTGAATGAATGGTTAATGCAAAGGAGATGCAGATGCAAACTAGATAATTGCGGTAAACAAAACTATTATATCCTATCCTAGATAGAAGAAAGTAAGGGTAAATAACAGGAGACTCAAATATTAGTAATCCTTGCATTAAAATTTAATAAAAGAGAAAGACAATTACTGCAAAAAATCTCTATTCACAAAAGAAAAGTCTATATGTGCAAAGAAATACTTATAGCGCTTCAAGGAAGAAATGCATTCACTTGAAAATTTTCAAAGTAAACAAACCACCAATAAGCAAATTATTTCTCTCAGTAAATTTGGCCCTAAGGGATTATGAATATTATACTTAGAAAAAATAGTTATCCTAAAATTACAAAGCTAAAGATCCCATTAAAACTAGGTCTCTTGTGGTTTTTTTACTTGCCTAAGTAACTTCTTATTATATCTTCTTGAATTTTGCAAGAAGAAATTACCAATGTCTTCGTCTTCTACTTTTTTAGTTTTTTCCATGAGTTACAATAAAAACAAAAGGACAGAATGATGATGGGGAGGAGATAATTTCAAATTTCCATAGAAGCACTTTTTATTTTTTTCAACTCTTGTGTAGGATTCCCATACATCATGGAATCCTTAAATGGAGACGATTCTGCAATAAAATAATGATTCTAAGGTGACCTCGTGAGATGTTGAGTTCTGAGAGATGATATTCATGTTCCTGGTCAATTTACCATGAAATATTGGATCAAGTTCTAGGCTCTAGAAAGCTTAAAAACATGGTCATTCATTAACTCAACTATCACTTTGGATGGAGTCTGGGCATTCACCTACCTTTCCCTCATATCATGCTTCAATTTTGTGATGAATTCTTTATATAATTTTAGCTAGCCCATGTTTTCAATTTGTCTTAGGTGGCCCTTGACAGTAAGGATGATAGCTTCTTTGTGAATTTTTGCACATGTAGTGATATAATTATTTAGTTGCTTTCTAAGATTCTCCCTGACTTATTAATAGTTATCAAGTGTAGTGTAGTTGAGAAAATTTTCCCAATATTTCATTCATGGTATGTCTTGTGGAGCATCTAGATTTTCTATTGTACATTGCTTCATCTCATTTAAGTATGCCCTCATTGCCACAAATTTCATATTTTTGGTTTGGTATTTATTGAGGTGGGTCATAATTTGGGCAAATTTCCTATGTAAGGTCTACATACCTACATACATATATTTTTCCATATTATGGATCTGTTTTCTAACTTGATATGAACATGATATGAACTCTTGAATGTTGTTATGATCACTCTTATAATGTTGTACTTCATCTTCTAATGACCTTATTCTCTCATCATTTTATTCTATCTCGTGAATCATGTCTATCAAATTATGCTCCAACACTTGCATGAAGGTGACCCTGGATGAAGTGATAGATAGAGGATCATCCCCAATATTCTTTACTACCTATGCTTCAATTGTCACTGATAAGGGGGTCACCCCAAACACTAGTAGTTTCTTGGTTTTCTGCAGAATCATTTTTCATGAATCTTTGTCAAATCTAAAAGAATTCAAATTGGCCACTTCCGAGCCTTTGATGGTGTATAAGCTCCAAATACAATCTCACTTAATGGGAAGTGGCCCCCATTGAGAGGGATGTCCATTGATGACTATGGAATATCCATGTTCATAGGATCCATTTCCAAGACTCATGCTTCTTCTTGTTTCTTTCATTGTTCTTCTACTTTTGTTGCTACTTGTTGTTGTCACTTGAGCTTATATTATTCTTCTTTTCTCTTCTTTTCTTATTTGGATTTTTCTTTAGTAGCTTCTTTTACTTTCCTCTTTCTCTCCTATTCTTCCTATCCCATCGAATTTTCTTCCTTTTCTTTATTTTCCTGCTAAGCCTTAGTTGTTGCTACAACTTTTTGCTATGCTTTGGATGTTGCTACTACTTTAGCTACTTCTCCACCTTTCTTTTATTTTTCAGTGTCCTCTTCTGAACAAGTTTCCTTCTTGTTCGATAGACATTTTGGATTCAGTTTTCATAAAAATATGAAGTATGGAGGATATGCATAGAAACAAAAGAAGGAAGACAAGGAAGAAACTGAGTGCACAGTAAAAGAACATGCAGGCTCGGATGTGCATAGTAAGAAAATACTTAGTAGAGAATAAAGAAGCAAATATAGAAGAGAATAAAGAAGAGAAGATAACAAGAGAACAAAGTAAGAGAAGAAAGAAAGTGAAAAGGAAGGATATCAGTTTGGCATGCCAAAAGAAGAAAGACGTGCAAAAGTAGGAAGAACAACAGTTGAGAGTACAAAAGAAGCATGCAAATGTAAAACCAAGAAAAGAAAGCCCGACTAGTGAGTCAACATGAGTTGTCATGAGTCAGAATGAGTTGTAATAGGGTTTTAGGGATAAGCAAAGTAGGGTTTTGATCCCTAGATTCCATGTATATATATGTAATGGGTTGGGAAGATAGGGGTTCATCGAGTATGTTGTGTTTTTTTACAGTATTTAATACCGAGTGAAGAGAGTGAGATAATAGACTGAGTATGAGGGTTAAAGTCTATTTCTGAGTGGAGAAAGAGAGTTGTAGAGAGAGAATTTCACTGTAGAGAGACTATGAAAGATGGAGAGAGAGATATATTGATATCTCCATTGTAAGTACAATGCGTAGCCTAAGATGATTACATAAAGAATAATAAATAATCCAACCATTGTGGACATATACCAAAGTTGAGTGAACCACATTAATTAATATTTCTACTTTTCCTTTATGTGATTGATCATGAGTATTTGTTTTATGCATGTTAGACTAGATTTGTCTACTATATTATCACTGCGCAATAGTCATGAATGTTATAGTAAATGGTTTATGTTGCAATCTGCGCCAGTATAATGATAATATATATTGAATTCAATAAGTAACCAAGGATGAATAAATACGTGATAATGTGCACTGAATAGAAAAGTAAGACCGAATAAGATGATATCTTCCCATTCCCTCACTACTGTAGAAACTTGGTTCCTAAAACCCCAATAGATGCCTCAGGTGAGACTTCACTTGCATGTAGGTGATGTCAAAAGGGACGACGTATGAAGGGTTTTGTTAGTTAAGATAACTTGAACCTAGGGTCTTAAAACTGCGTGACAAAAAATGGTTCTATTGACGGGAACCAGAATCTTTGATTGAGGGAATGTTTTGGAGGCTGACTAAGAAAGAGATCTCGGAATGGCTAGAAGGGAAGGAATGAGAATTTTGTAAAAAGATAATAGAAACCCTTAGATGAGCTATGAGAAATGGATGCAAAGGTATGTGTACACAGAGCTACACGAGATTTTCTTTGGTGAGTTTTTGATTATTCTAACTGAGTGGTTAGAAATATTAGTGGAGAATACTAGAAGGTACCAAACCATAACACTGAGGAAATAGACTCCTGAGTTGGTGAGGCAACTGAATTCTATGAGTAATAAGACTTCTTGCGCAGTTGATTTATGGTTGGATAGTATATTGGGAGGTTATATTACAAAAGTTTTAGTGGATTGTACCCGATCATATAATGTTGTAGTGATAGATTTCTTCAAAGGTCCATGCGGAAGGTTCATGAAATCATTGGGTACGTGGATAAAGATGTTTTTATGTGACAAGTGTGTAAAGAAAATGGATTCTGATTGCCAAGGGTCTTTCTGCACATAGAGGAACCAGGGGATGATAAGAGGATCATCTGAAGGTAGGAAACAAGGAATTAAGGAATGAAGGAAGGGAGGGACTAAGGATGCAGAGAACTGAAGAAGTTGTATCAGAAGAAGAAGATGAGTTTGGAGTACTATGTAGTGGAAGAAGGTATAAGAGGCAAAAAACTAGGGATGAGAAAGGAGAGCCATGCAGTGAGCCTGAGGGAAGAGAACCCTATGCAATCATCTAGATAGTAGAAATAATGTACGTAGAAGGAGAGGAATAAAATTCTCAGTTTAGTCCTATAATAAAAGAGTCGGTAAGTCCTACTTAGACAAGATCATGTGTCAATTCCATGACCCAATGTGTGTCACCTAGATCATAAATAAAATTCTAGGATTTGTCAAAATCACTCATAGTTAACAAGGGAAAACATAGTAGAAGTAGCGAGAGTAGTGGATAAAATGCGCAGAGTCAGATTCAAATTTTTTTTCCTAGGGGAGGTACTATAAAAAGAAACATGGTAGGGGTACACAACACCCTTAGACTGTCTAAGTTCCAGGGAGTTGGGTTAGAGGATTGAGAACAAGATCTGTTTGTCTATGTGACAATTTAGGCCACAAACAATGTCCAACATGATGTTGTAAAGATTGTGTAGTTGGAAACAACATTTAGAGGTCGCACATTAGTCGGGTACATGAAACTGCAGAATACCACACTTACATAACAAGCAAGGATGTTAGAAAAAATTAGACAAGCATTGTTGAAAGAGTTTAAGAAGACAAAGTCAGATTCACAGTACATTACAAAGTTGATGGAAATTAAACAAGTGCATAACAAATCAATCTTAGATTATGACCAAGGTTTTAAGGATTTGATGGGTAGACTGATATTCCATATCCTTGATAAAAAAAACTAAGAATGGTTTATTGTAGGACTTCTACCACACATTTACAAGTCGTTGATTCAATAGAATGTTGCATCGCAGCCTGAAGCTTTGGATATTCTAATGAAATTGGAATAATACCTTATAGGAGACAGTGGGGGGATGGTATGATTGAAAATGTAATTATTTTACTTGACAATTCAACTAGAAAAGGTTACAAAAGGGAAGGAGAAAAGGGAACAAGTTTGGTGCACCAAGTGTAGAACTGAAGGTCACCACAAGGACAAATACTCAAAATCCATGTAGTATTTGACGACTCGAGCACTGAATCCATTACCAGGAGGGGGATATTGTGAAATATGTAAGATATGGGAAATCATCTGACTGAGTGTCCATTACTGTAAAAATATTAGAGAATGTCAAGGAAAATATTTTGCAAGTCAGGTCGAACCTGAAGAGAAGGATTTCCGCGCATTAAATTTGATGAGAGTGCACTTCATATATGTACATGATTCAGGAGGAAAATTATGTGACATAAGGAGGTGGTCCATAGTATAATAATCAAAGAATATTTAATCTAGGAAACACAAGAAATTTTGGCATGGGTCAAGGAATATAAAATTTTGGTAGAGGAGGTAGAGGATCAATTATATGTTACAATTGTAATCAACCAAGACACTTAGCTTGTGACTACCCGAACCCATGTAAAAGATTCACATACTATAGAGAATTGGACCATATGAAAGAATACTATTTTCAACTACTTGTGAAATGGAAGAAAAGAGGGAATCTGAACCAAAATCCAAATCAAAATGTACAAAAGATATCAGTTGATACACCCAATGAAGGACCTAGAAAATTAGTTGTTACATGCTGAGGAAATAGAACAGAGGCTGATGTATTGCATGAAGGAAAGGAGGATGAGAAATGGGCAAGGAAATCATCAGAACCTATGCCAACATTCAAACCTCAACAAGAAAATAAGACGTATCATAGGGAAATAAAAGAGATAATAGGACTGGATTGGGTAGCAACAACATTACCTGGACGTCATGTCTATGATCACACTATGCCAGAGAATCCATTTGGGAAGCTAAGTACTCTAATATAATTCCTGATAAGTTGCATATAGTTAATAAAAGATGAAACTGCATTGAATGCATTATATGAAATGATTGATCATTGTGCACAAGGAAGGGAAACTCCTATTGCACAGAGGGTAGTGAATCATGTACTGTGCAGAACGAGGACCAATGAAGAATTCAGATTAAGTGCAAATATTGGGGAATATGATGTGAATAATGTTATCTTGGACTTCCAGATGATGGGGAAACCTAAGTTAATTTTGTATCATGTTCATTTTAGGTTGGGAAACCAACACAAAATAGTACCAATTGGTTGATTTACATGAGTACATGTGAATATATATGGAGTGCACATCGTAGCATACTTTGAAGTCATTGAGATGATGGATGATAGTTAACCATATCCAAAAATGATGGGACTTGAATGGGAATTTGATAATCAGGTAGTGATTGACCTGAAGAGGAGGGAAACAATATTTGAGGTAGGGGAATTGAACGTTTTTCACCATTGGATCTAATGGTAGGGAAGAGGTACATAAATCCAGTGAGATAAAATGAAACCGATAACTTGTATAATATGACTGCATAGATGGATGATTATGTTAACCCCACTATGGATGGTGTGCTAAGTTGTAGAAGTATTATTTTGTGTGCATCATATTCAAAGGAAGGTATGGAACATTGGTAGCAGAGGATGCATGAAGTATCAACTAGACGATGTGCATTCCTAAGTCAATCATTGCACTGAATTGGAACAAAGTTATGTGATCCACCTAGGTATGATGGATTGACTGACCTAAGGTTGTTTGTAAAGGAATTTGATTTGTAGGTTCCCAAAAAACAAAGGATTATAGCATTATATGTTGTACTGAAAGATACTCCAACCAGATGTTGGATTGTACATAAGAAGGGGATGGAAGATTGGTTGTAGTGTTGGAGATTAATGCATGTGAGATTTGGTATCGAGTTAGATAATATTACACAGAAGCATACATCGTTAAGTAACCCAACATATAATGTGGAAAAGTGAAGAAAAATATGGAGTTCTACACCAAAGGAGGAATGGGTAAATTGGTTTATACATACTCTAGATATAATTCTGAAGAACTGGTAATTGGAACCAGAAATGTACAGAGAAACAAAAAACCAGAACAAGTTGAATCAGAGGTTCAAGGTAAATTTTGACTTTGAACATGAATCTCCACTCATAAATTTAGCATTACAGGTTATTTGAACCAAGATATTCTCAAAAGAAGGGCTGATGGAGGTGGTACCAGTGTGGAGTACGCACAGATATTCTATGATTGCCCATGAATTACTGGAGTGTTACAATGTTACTAAATAAGAACATGATGAGGAAGATCCAAGGAATGTGAAAGTACCCAAAACTAAGGGATATCCCATAGTAGAAGGGCCAAATATTGAGTCTACTACATACACACAACCAATAAAGATGTGAAAGGTAAATATTGGGATGATAAAGAATCCAAAGTTTGCATAGATAGGATATTATTGTAGTGATGAAACTGTTGAGAATATTGCATATTTATTATGCGATTATCAATATCTATTCCCAACTACATTCCCAACTAGATCCTTTTGAAGAAACTGGGAGCTAAACCAGTGCGACAAGTACCCTATAGGCTAAATCCGAAGTACAAAGAGAAGGTGAAATCATAAATAGACAAGATTTTAGACATAGGGATCATTGAACCAATGGTACAATTAGAGTGGATAAGTCCAATGGTGATACAATAGAGTAAAAACAAAGGAATTAGGATTTGTGTATACTTGAGGAAGTTGAATGATGCATGTATACATGATACATTTCCAACACTGTTCACAGATGATGTATTGGATAATGTAGGAGGGTAGGAGGCCTATTATTTAACAGATGGATTCTCACGGTATTATCAGATCAAAATTGTGCAGGAAGGCATGTATACGACTACTTTTGTGACAAAGTGAGGAAGTTATTAATACATATTGATGCCCTTTGGACTAAAGAATGCACCTATAGTTTTTTCAAGAGTTGTGGTTGCATCTTTAGAGAAACCTTGAATTATACTTAGATGATTAGATTGTGATTATCTTACTAAAAGATCAAATAGAAGTACTCGTGTTAAAGTTGGATAGGTGTAGACAATGTCATATTTCGTTGAATTTAAATAAATGTATTTTTTGCTCACATTTTGGAATTTTATTGGAACATGTGGTCTACAAGAAGGGATTATTAGTGGATCCCACCAATATTGCAGTGATTATGGATTTACAACCCCCTACATCAGTGAAAAATTTGAGGGAAAATCTAGGTCAAACAAGATACTGTAGGAAATTTATCAAAGGTTATGCGCACACTATAATACCTATGGAGAAGCTTCTAAAGAAGGAAGCAAAGTTCCAATGGAATGAGGACTGTCGGAAGGGTTTGTATATGCTTAAGAAAAAACTAGTGATCACATCGATTTTGATCTTCCCAGAATGGAAGAAGGAGTTCCATGTTCATGCATATGCTTCTTCCATAGGTTTGGGTGCAGTACTATCTCAATGAGGGGAAGGAGACATAGATCACCCAATTGATTTTTCAAGTAGGAAGTTTTCCATAGAAGAGAAGAATTATACTACCACAGAACGAGAAGGATTTATAATGGTATATGCACTACCGAAGTTTTGACATTATTTATTGGGTTCACACTTTAAGATGCATATAGACCATTCTACACTAAAATACTTAGTGAACAAGCCAGTTTTTGGGAGGGGAGAGAATATGCAAGTGGTTACTTTTATTTTAGGAATACGATTTTGAGGTTGTTGTTAAGTTAGGAAAGTTCAATGCAAGACCGGATCATCTATCACGCATACTATCAGGAGAAGATGTCGTGAATCTAGATGGCATCTTGTTAGACACACAACTATTCACATTTAAGATGGTGGATGAGTACTTCGCATACATCGTACCATTTATAAGTATAGGAATGGCTTCTCCAAACATAACAGTTGCACATAAGAAACAATTAGTGGTTAAATAAGAAAACTATCAGTTGATTGCAAGGAGATTATACAAGTTAGTTGCAGATGGAATATTGAGACAATGTGTGTTGGAACATGAAAGGCCTATGATACTCATAGAATCAAACAAAGGGATTGCAGGAGGAAATTATGTAGGTGAAGAAACTACACAAAACATTTTGTGCACATGGGTCCATTGGCCCACACTTCATAAAGATGCTAAATAATATGTCAAACATGCAATGTTTGTCAAAGGGTGGGAAAACCATCTAAGAGGGATGGCATGCCTTTACATCCACAAATTACATTAGAATCATTTGATAAATGGGAACTATAATTTTTTGGACCAATCAACCCATCATCAAGAAGATCATGAGCCAGGTACATAATCACTACGGTAGAGTGTTTGACCAGATGGGAAAAAGAAATACTATTCATACATTGCCCCATGGAAATGGTTGCACAATTTATATTTGATAATGTAGTGACATGGTTTGGATGTACGTGCATATTACTCAGTGATCAAGGAACACACTTCATGAATAAGAAAATTGCAACATTGAATGAAGAATTTCAAATTCATCATCATAAGAGTACTCTATATCATCCTTAGACTAATGGGAATATAGAAGATTTTGATACAATTTTGGAGAATACTTTGACAAATATATGCAATGTAGGGAGAGATGATTGGGACTTAAGAGTTACTATAGTATTGTGGGCATACAAGAATACAAGTTAGAAGTTGACAGGTCATAGACCTTTTAGGTTGGTCTATGGCCAAGAAGTAGTGATGTTGATGGAGTTTATTCTACCTAGTCTACGTGTTGCAACGATTACTGATATTTCAGACTTTGGCGTAGTAGAAGATATATTTTCATAGTTAGTACAACTTGAGGAAGATTTATTTATCACGGGATTCCATCAACAAGTTTAGAAGGAAAGAGAAAAGGCATGGCATGATAGACACATTAAAAATAAAAAAAATTGAGTGGGGGAATAAGTATTACTATACAATAGTAAGTTCATGCAACATATAGAAATGTTTTGAATGCATTGGTTAGGACCCTAGGTAATTCAGCATGTTGCGAAGGTAAGTGTTGCACAGTTGGAAACATAGAGTGGAGAAACCCTAGGAGGAATGGTGAATGGAAGTTTGTTGAAACTCTATAGAGACAGTCGTCCATCTGCACATTAATCTGAAATATGGAAGAACACATGTATCATAGTAGTTGTAATATTGTAGGAAGCTAAAACACATAGGAAACAAACAAAAAGTAGAAAAATGAAGAAAACAAGAAGAAATCAAAAGTAAACATGAAGAAGTATCATGCAGAAAGAGGGCATATCGCATAGATAACATAAACAATGCAAAGTTAGTTAAGTGCATTCAAAATTCAAGTGCGTAAAAATAATTGTTAAAGTGGATTAAAGCACAAAAATGATAGTTAAAAATCCATAAATGAAGAAACATACTGGAAAGACATAGTCATAAATAAAAGATGCCTCTGTGGATCTGAACAGACTGGAAAATACAAGGAAAAATCCAATGGATAATTGGGCATTAATGCCACTGTAAGGAAGTATTAATGGCATATTCTGATTGGATTCAACACTTTTGTTGAGTGTGAAAGAAATTATACAACTATAGAAGGGTGATAAAAGTGTAAAAGGGCTTGATAGGAAAGGTTATTTGCAATTACTCAGAGTTGTGATAATATCGAGCATATAGAGTTGAACGAGATTTGGGCCATACCCAACACAGAGTAAGAAAATAAACTTGTCACACAGAACAATGGACCCACCAAAAGTTGGAGCACTAGCAACAACAACACATAAGCAACCAAAAATACCACTAGTTGCACTAGTGTTCAAGGAAACACTTGGAGCTTTGGATTCATAGTCAACTTTTCATAGGGAATATATACCACCATGAAAAGACACTGTCCCTCAAGTTAAAGTACTAATAGATGGAAAATACCCACTGGACACACCGAAAATCCCACCTAGTGTAATTGTTGAAGGGGACATGATAAGCAGTATTGTTTCCCTGAAGTTTGTAGATCACGATATCAAAGATGAAAAAAAAATTCCCGAGATGGAAAGGGAAAAGTATTTGTGCGCCAAAAGTCTACCAGGCATAGGAGAAATAATACTTGAACATAATACATGGGCAACATTACTTGAGCGATCAAGGATATTGAACCTACTGGAGATTCCCCATTTTGGATGTAGCCTGGAAATAAATGCTTGTGTCAAGATACTACATAGTTGCATCCACATAGGAACATTGTGGCTTGACCTACTAGTTTCGATTGATACCCAACTAATTGCACATATCACAGGTTTTCCAAAAGAAGGAGAGGATCTGACGACACTGTTCACAAAAAAAGCAAGGGAGAAAGCACTAGCGAAATCTATGAAAGATAAGTTTCACACTTTCGTAGAAAAGAGGGGGTTAGATGTCATGAGAATTAGCGATGATGTTGTGTGATTTGAAATGTAGGTGTTGGCCTACAAGTTGTTGAGGAAATGGAAAAGGGATGAAGTGTCGACCGCAGTAATCACAGCCGCTGAAAAATATGCAGAGGGGGTCCAAATGAATTGGGCCACATTTTTGGTAAGCCAATTTTTGATAGAGTGCATACAATCCTAGGAGAAGGCATGTAGTTTAATTATTCCTGGATTCTTAAATTTATTGCACTCATTGGATGGAAATAGCTCGATGATTACCAATGGGTGAGAGAATCTAGTAGAGTTAATGTAGTTGTGCGATATGCCAACTTATGGCATACGAAAAACAAAAGGAGACAAGTAGACAACAATGTTACATTTTAGGTCAATTTGATACAATCAGGTACAACATAGGACATACACCGCGCATCACATCCCAGACAGTAGAAACATACCAAGATAATGCACACTTGAAAGAAGGGATGTACCATATGTACATTCAATAAAAAGGGGACCATGTGTGCTAGTGGTTTCTAACCAACTACAAATTGATAACAGATGATGTATGCCTCATCATCAATGACTAGGAGGATGACTGGAAATTTATAGGGGAGAAAAGAGAACACGCGGACGAACAAGTAGAACAAGACAAGGTCAACGAAGAACTAGATGAAGGACAGGGAAATGGGAAAAATAATGGCATTGGGGATATGTCAGGACCAACAACAGGAGAAGCACAGTTCATAGTCCCACAAGCAGGAGTAAAATGAAAAGACAAAGGGAAGGGTATATCATTCGTTGCGTGTAAAATGATGAAAGTGCACAAAGAAACACTTGTCAATAATTTGATAGATGACAACATGGACATAATCAACTACCAAGTGAGAGATGCCGCATAGGAGTCCATTTAAGAAGCAACAAGGAAACTAGAATAATAACACTAGAAGGTGCATGACCAATTGATAAAAATACAACAACTACTAGATACCATGAAGATAACATTAGAAAAGGGATCAGGTGAAGGACCGCCATTGAGTATAGTTGAGGAGGCATAGACTACCAATGCATTCTTGTCTGAGTTAGCAGTTGGGCGTAGAGCGTTAGTGATTGAGACACATGTATTGTAGTTTCTGACCCTAGATTTGCAAGAAAACATGAAACCTAGGTCATCTGAACATATTGGTGTCATGAATTCCTATACACGTACTACAGATTTTGCAGGTATCTATTATGCATGAGATAAGGCTCCGCATAGACTTAGAAAAAATATAATTTACCAAAGTGATGGATGAGAGGGATCCAAGGAATAAAAAATATGCAACTTCTCTATAAGAAAAGAGCGATGTTGAAGAAAAAATTGAAAGAGAAATGAAGGAGAAGAGTGTTGTTGGCACAGGGGCAGACCCAGGGTTCAATGCTTCAACAATGCACCAAAAAAACCCTAACTACTGGTCCTTTCTGCAACACCTACGAAGCAGATGAAGTCTCACCTGAGGTAGAGGCAAGGGGGGTTGCAGGACTTAGGTGTCTACAACCAAGATGGGACAGATATATGCGATTACAATGCTTAACAGAACGCTTAAACAACAATATGTATTATTTCTTCAATCTCATTAACATCACATATAAAACCCTTAATACAAATCAATGTAGTAACAATAAATATAAAGTATTTCCCATCAATTATCACATAGAGTTAGATCAGATCTAGCATTCATTTACCATCAATATAGCATTAAGAATCCATACATCCATCCAACATATATAAATATCAATACCCTAATAGATAAACAACATCAACAATATCACACAAAGCACATCAACACAAGATATACATGGCTCACCCCAATGTGGGGCTAATTCCACCAACTTCTTCTTCTTATTTATTAGTCTTCAAGCTCCTTACATTCTTCTTCTCTTGTGAACAGAGCCACAGATCCCAACTTCGTACTGGAAAAGTGATCTGCGCACAACACACTAGATCCACACTAGATCCACCTTCCTCAAAATCAGGTCAAGGCATGGAGCCAATTCCATGATAGCACAAAGCCTTACACAATCTTTCTGCACAAAGCAACCTACAAAACACTTGCACTTATCTCTGCAAGCCCTTAACACATTCTTGCACAAAGCCAAATACAAGTTGTCATGCACTAATCCACACTACTTCTTTCATTGCCTAGCTAGTTATTTATATCATCACAAAAATTCCTAAACATGGGTAAACCCATGGGCCAACATCCCAAAACCCTAATACAAAAACCCTAATGAACCCCTTGTTGGGTCCACAATACAAGTGACATACTGCAATATCCACTTCGCCTGGGTGATCCATCTTCATCCAACCTGTCGAAGTCCCAAAAGGGGTGAAACGCAACCAATGTTTCCTCAAAACTTAGTCAAGGGCCAACATGCCCCCAACACTCACCTGTGACTCGTCTCGAGTCACTCAGATCTGGGAAAAACTACTTCAAAGGCCTCAAGATTAGCTCAATCTACCTCAATGTGTTGCTTCTCTAGAGCTTCCTTCTCAATGAACTCCTGAATCACTTTCTCAGTAACAGGCCCTTCCAGGCGTTGTTCCACTGTCGCAACCAGTTGGTATAGCTGCGAGCCTTATCCTTCAACTTCTTCAAAAATTGTGTAAGCTTCATCCTGCATCGGTTGTAGTCTCTGTGTCACTTCCATGAATTTGATATGGATGGCAGTAACCTGCTACTGAACTGCACATTGTTCATGTGATATTTTCATCTTCTCGAATGCAGTAAGAAACTTCATATGCGCTTTCACTGTGGATGCCTATTGTTTTGACTCCTGGAGATGTGCTTCCAATTTCCTTAGCTCTAGATCTTATGAAAGGTGCTCGTAGGTCTGTGCACTTCGATCACTCAGTTTCTTACACTATGAGGCAAGTTATTTGATTTTTTCTACTACATTCCTGGCAGCTTCCTCCCTTTGGTCTCCTACTTCTTGCAGAGTTCTAGGTACTGCTTGGATTTCTAACTCCATCACTCTTGCTTGAAGTTGTTGAATGGATTCAACAATCTTTCCCATTTGTATCTCAGTTGAATATGGTTCCTCCTATGCCAAGTCAGACATAGAGATAAGTGCTTTAGTCACTTCTTCTTTAACCACAATCTGTTCTACGAGCAAATGGTTTTTTTCTTGCTATATCTTCGCATGGTTCTGCTCAAACTTCGCCTGAATTTCATTTTTCTCCTTCTACGCAACTCGAAGTTTCACTAGGATCTCCTCCTTTTCTTGCTTCAAGGCCTCTGTGGACTTCTCCTTTTCTTCTTGGACTCGATGAAGTCGAGCTTCTTTTGCATTTGCTAACCTTTGTAATTGGGTGGGCTCATCCCCTAATTCTGCAATTTCCTATGATGAAGGTGCAATAGGTACAACACGACTCAAATAGATGGGTTGTTGCATGTCCTTGAGCTCTTTCTCTATTATTTCATACAATGTTTCTTGTTTTTCTTCATGTCTCTGTAGGATATACTCTAAATCATCCTCCACGGCTACGATGATGAGATCGACATCGTCCACTGTGAGAACATTCTTTGACTGAGGCTTATTGGCTTGGGTTTTCTTTCTTGCTGCGGGTTTCTATGGAGAAACCATACTTTTATTTGATATATCAACCTCTGTAAGGGGATCCTTCCATGGTGTAACTTCTCCTTTTTCATGATTGTCTCCTTATTCCCATCCTTCCTCTTGGTTCGCTTCATTTCCTCCTCCTCTTGTGCGCAATTCAGGCCCACTTTCCTCTGATGCACTATCCTCCTCATCACTTTCTATGTTCTGGATGTCCTCCTTTCTCTTATTTTTCTTATGACCATCTGCATCTTTGACTGATACAAGGAACTTTGTTGGCCATTCCTTAGTGATCTCTTCCATGTCTTCATTGGACAACTTATAGTAGGACTGCATCTCCTCCTTGCTTTCATCCTTACGCGTGGTGATGTAGATAAAGTGTCGATCTACGTGGAACTTTTCTAGAGGCCTCTACTTATGAAAGGTATTCAGGGTCATTTGTGTAAATGCATCAATGGCGCGCTTCAGATGTAGGTAGTAAGCATGGAACACTGCATTCGATTTCCACTGCTTCACCATATCATTCATATACCACAAGGTGGAGAACATTGCGACCAATGACTTCGATGTCTCAACTTTCAGGAAGGATGTTCCTTTCGACATTTTCTAGGTGACAAATGCAATCAATACCAGTAGCCAACTAAAATGAAACTCATATCCCTAATCTTGCACTTCGCGACAGTCCTTCTCCAACTCATTGATGAAGTAACTCGCCTAGTTCATTTGCATGCCTTCTACGGACTTCCCTACGAGGTCTACTACAAATCTAGTGAAATGTGTCAGATGGTTCTTTCTGACGAGCTTACCATCTATAAGCTGACAAGCTAGGTGCACTACGTGATCCTGGATGAAAGCTACCTTCTAGCCTCACTTTCCATTTTCTACATCGCCATAGGCTTCCTTTATATGTTGTGCCAAGAAGCAATCTGAGGCATTCCCTAGGTAGAAATGGTGAGGGTCCGGTCCCTGTACGCTCAGTCCTGTGATCAAATGGATCATCACCAGATCCACAGTGACATGCCTATAAAGCCATAGATAGCCTCCGTGATAGCAAGAGAGGAGGATTTTAACGCATGGGTTAACCTCTTGATGTCGACCAAAGTGAGAGATATTAATCACGTTCAGGATTCTCGATTGCATGAGCTCCTTTATCCATGGTTGGGAGACTACGTGTTGCTTCTTCCTAGTCGTCTTCATCAAATACCGATGTGGTGCGAGCATCGCGTAGTTCTTCCGGTCTCCAAGGTTGAAGTCATTGTTCTTTAGAGATGGAATATGACCTAACTGGGGTCTAACTGTGTGTATCTCCTTTGGGAGGTACACAGTGATCAACGTGTATTCGAAATCCCATGGGATGTTGTTGCGGTTAATTGCGCTTTCCAAAGGCGGGATGTCTTCAGTCAAGATCGATGGGATTTGCTTTGCGTTAGCCAGATTTTCATGGTGTTTGCTTCTCTGATCAGTCTTGGTTCAGCTAGAACAATGTCTAGTCCAAGGGGATTCTTGAAGGCCCCCAGTTGATGATGTTTGTAGTCCTATAGACATGAATCTCTCAGCCATGAGGTCTACAAGAATCTAATCCACATACTTCTCTACTGCACTAGGTTCGCCCGATATTTACAATTGTAATCAAATAACTCGGGTAGGTGAAAAGAGAAATGAGGTAATCAGATGGATGGTGATGTCTAGAAATCATAACACGATACAATGGATTCTCTATTAGGTCGGATATCATGTTTTGCAAAAAGTGGTCCCGGTGCAGCATCCAACGAGTTAAATAAGAAAGTGCCATAACAGATTCCTCCAACGGGTAGGAATGCCACAATCAATACGAATCCATCCATTATGGTGTAGTCTCAATGGTCCAACGATGGTATTTCTGGCAATAACTATGTTTCTAGCCATTCTGGAACGTTATTCTAATGGTCAGGGCACCTCAACCAGTCATATAGCTTCTCTGTGGCGAAGTCCCATTCTGCATGGTTCTTCTATTTTGGCGAGGTTCAAATTCTTCAAGCCTTCCTCCTATAAAGTCTTCTATGGAAATTCCCGTAGTTTTTATAAATTATATTTCTTCTTAATGAGCTTCATTGCCTTGTTTCCTATGATTTGAGTCTCTATATTCCTCTTTCCATTCTTATTCTTTTCTTTTCTTAGCATGGTAACTTCACACTTCCAATGTTCTTTCAAAGCATTCAAAGGTAATACCTCTTTTCTTACTAGGTCCTGGGTGGACATATGTTATTCTTGCATGGATAGGTCCTTCAACCCTTCTTGTGCTCTTTCAAATTTGACAACTACTTCTCTTTCATTCTACTGCTTCGACTGAACTTCTCGTTCTTCTATCAGTCGATCTATTTTTTGAGCTATGAAATCCCTTAGTTCTTGCTTTTTCTTCTCAATCCAAGTCTTTCCTAACAAAAGTGGAAAGGGGACATTGCTCTCAACGAATCTGATAACTTCGAAGGCTTCTTCTATCGATGTTTCATGAGAAATAATAGTTATATTAGTAACTCTTCCACATATGTTTATCATATTTCCTTTAAACAAGCCTTTCCTTCCCAATGAAGGTATCATAGCAGGCTTTCCCAAAATCTTCCAAGTGATTTTTGGCATAATATTCACATGTGTTTCTTCATCTAATACATATTCTATGTTAAAGTCTTCTATTCTTGTAATTATGCATTGTTTTTCTTTCAGGATCTCTGGTAAAATGATGTCTCTGTGATCATCCATTTCTTGTTTTAACTGTATTAACATAGTTTCTAACTCTTTTTCTGTATGGCTCTTTAACATATCCTTAGTCTCTTGACCTTCTTTATAGTGCCTCATATTCATCTTTTCAACTTTATCAATCATTCTTGGGAAATCCTCAACCTAACGACCAATAAATTCACAACAAAGACAAAGAGGGCCCCTACCAGGGCATTCCTTAGAAATATGTCTCGATCTTCTACAATTATAACACAGTGTCAATCCTCTCTTTCTTTTAAACGATCCCCAACCTTTCCTATACTGCGCACTGGGATCACCGTGATGGACCTGCAATCTGCAAAAATTCTTTCTAGGTTCCTGCATCCACTTATTAGTCCAAAAATTATTTCTATTCATAGGAATAACATATTTTTCTCTATTTCTATCAAGATTATCCATATCAAGCCTTTCTTCTATCTGGTCCCTAGCTTTCAGACTAGAACAAAATCTATCAAACATACCTAGATTCATACTTTCGAAGCAAACATTTCCACTTATATTACCTTTACCAGAGCATAAAGCTTTAAGATCTTACCTCTTTTCCTCAGATCTGGTTTCTTTCTTAGCACATAGCTTCACAAGTCAAGTAGAATATTGTGCACTACAACAACAGATCTACACACAGATCTTTCTCTTCTTTAGTTACCAACAATCACAGTTTCAGGTCCCGACAACATAACCATTTGTTGGCACAGGGGAAGACCCAGGGTTCAACGCTTCAACAATGCACCAATAAAACCCTAACTACCTGCCCTTTCGGCAACACCTGTGAAGCAGATGAAGTCTCACCTGAGGTAGAGGAAGGGGGGGTTGCACGACTCAGGTGTCTACAACCAAGATGGGACACAGATCTGTGATTACAATGCTTAATATTACACTTAGACAACAATATGCATTAGTTCTTGAATCTCGTTAACATCGCAGATCAAACCCTTAATACAGATCAACGCAATAACAACAAAAATCAAGTACTTCCCATCACTTAGAACATAGCATTATATCAGATCTAACATTCATTTACCATCAATATATCACTAAACATCCATACATCCATCCAACATATATAAATATCAATACCCTAATAGATAAACAACATAAACAACATAAACAACACTACACAAAGAACATCAACGCAGGATATGCATGGTTCACCCCAGTGTGGGGCTACATCCACCAACTTCTTCTTCTTCTTTATTATTCTTCAATATCCTTACATTATTCTTCTCTTGTGCACAGAGCCACAAAGCCCAACTTTGTACTGGACATGTGATCTACGCACAACACACTAGATCCACCTTCCTCAAAATCAGGTCAAGGCACAGAGCCAACTCCTTGATAGCACAAAGCCTTACATAGTATGTCTGCACCAAGGAACTTACAAAAAACTTTCACTTAGCTCTGCAAGCCCTTAACATATTGTTGTACAAAGCCAAATACAAGTCATCATGCACTAAGCCACACTACTTCTTTCATCACCTAGCTACTTATTTATATCATTACAAAAGGCCTAAACATGGGTAAACCAATGGGACTACATCCCAAAACCCTAATAGAAAAACTGTAATGAACCCATTGTTGGGTCCACAAAACAAGTGAGATCCTGCGATCTCCGCTTCGCCTGGACACTCCTTCTTCATCCAGCCTGTTGAAGTCCCAAAAGTTGTCAAACATGACTAATGTTTCCTCAAAACTTGGTCAAGGGCCAACAAGTGAGGTTGAGGAAAGGGTCGAGAAATCCTTAAAAGAGAAGGATGAAGCCGAGAAAATGGCACAAAATACACAAGAGGTCATCCAAAAGTTGTATAAGGAAATTCCCAAAGTACCATTAGTAGTAGAGGCCACCATGGAAGAACAAGTCTCACGAATCAACGAAGTCATCAAAGGATTCCACACAAGGATTGAGGACTTGCAATCACATAGTACGCTAGGAACACCACCAAAACAAAGGGAATGAAGAGAGAGAACAATGATGACAACAATAACAAATATCAAGAAGATGGAGGAGGAATGTGTAAATCTCTATGAGGAAAGTTCCTAGATCTAGAAAAACCCGATGGAGGATCCAAAAATGAAGGTCATGGAAGCCTAATTGAGGGATGTGCAGGAAAGGGTGCAGAAGGCTTCGAAGAGCATAAACACTCTCTCACCAGCTGAACGAATGACATCCATTTTGGGACAAAGGAAGTCATAGGATGAAAATGAAAATATTGAGGACCAACAAAAAATTATCCAACAACGATTAGGACCACTGCAATATGAGGCACTAAGGGTGATAGGAGAACTAGAAACTGTGTAGGGTAAAATGAAGGAAGTGGCGCATGACACAAAAGATAAGCTCACAACTCTGGTTGCGTAGGGTGTAGACGAAATTTTGGAAACATAAGAAGAAATAATAAAGGATGTTGGAACAACAAAGGAGGCCTCCCAAAATTTCATATAAGCATGGAGAAGCATGCAAAAGTCCTAAGTTCTCAGAACGAGTCACATGTGAGTGTTGGGATCCTGTTGGATAGGCATTTTGGATTCAATTTTCATAAAAATACTAAGTATGGAGGATATGTCCAACAATAGAAGAAAGAAGACAAGGAAAGAGTGGAGTGCATAGTAAAGGCACATGCATGCTCAGATGTGCCTAGTAAGAACATACTTAGCAAAGAATAAAGAAGAGAATAAAGTAGAGATTAAAGCAAGAGAATAAAGCAGGTGAAAAGGAAGGATAATAGTTCGACATGCCAAAAGAAGAAAGATGCACAAAAGTAGGAAGAATAACGGTCAAGAGTACAAAATCAATATGCAAACATAAAAACAAGAAAACCAAGCCCAAACAATGAATCAACATGAGTTTTCATGAGTCATAATGAGTTGTAATATGGTTTTGGGGATAAGAAAAGTAGGTTTTTGAGCCCTAGAGTCCACGTATAAATATGTAATGGGTTGGGAAGATAGGGTTTCATCAGGTATGTTGTGTTTTGTTTTACACTAGTTAATACCGAGTGAAGAGAGTGAGAGAATAGACTAAGTATGAGGGAGAAAGTCCATGTCTCAGTGGAGAAAGAGAGTTGTAGAGAGAGGATTGCACTACAGAGCGGATAGGAAAGATGGAGAGAGACGTATATTTATATCTCTATTGTAATCCCATTATGCATCTTGATATGATTACAAAAAGAATAATAAATAATCCAGTCATTGTGGACGTAGCCCAAAGTAGGGTGAATCACGTTAATTGTTGTGTCTTCTTATCTTCTATGTGATTGATCATGAGCATTTTGTTTATGCAGGTTAGACTATATTTTTCTACTATATGATCACTGTGCAACAATTATGAATGTTACAGTAAATGGTTTATGTTGCAATATGCAATACAATGGTAATATATACTAAATTCACTAAGTAAACAAGGAAGAATAAATACAGGATAATGCACACTGAACAGATAAGTAAGACTAAATAAGATGATCTCCTCCCATTCCCTCACTATTGCAGAAACTTGGTCCCTACATCCCCAATAGATGTCTCAGGTGAGACTTCACTTGCATGCATGTGATGCTAAAAGGGTCGGTGTCTGAAGGGTTTGGTTGGTTAAGATAACTTGAACCTAGGGTCTTACAACTGCGTGCCAACATTCCTCCTCCCTTTTCTTTTGAGATTAACTAGCTCTTTTTTCATCCTATACTCTACCTCCTTTGTGTGGTGTTGTAACATAATCTAAATTTTTCATAATATTTAGAAAAAAAATTAAATTCAATAGGTATTTAGATTAGTTAAGGTTATAAGGTCTTAGTTTTTATATTTTGTAAATAATATTTGAATAAAATTTTATAGGATTTTAGCTTTATAAAATTTTATTATTGTTTAAATTAGTTTATATTATATAGTTTAATGTAAATTATTATTTTAAATAATGTCAAAGTTTCATATTTTAATAGTGCTTAGTTTAGATTGATTTTTAATATAGTTATATTAAAGTTTTATTTCTTTTATAGTTTATCATTTATTTATTTAACAAAGTCTTTGTTTAACACAAGAATGATCGTGTGATCAAATACATTGATCAACAACTTACATTCTGTTACCCCCCCCCGTGCATGTTCAACAATTAAAAAACAAGAGGGGGGTTGCAAAACTCAACCAGAGTTAAAGGTATTGTGACGTGTCGCGCACTTGTCAATTGCACCCCACCTGATCAAGGAGGATCTTCACAGTCGACACATTTTCAATTGGCTTCAAATATTGCCAACATTGTCCAGTCAACAAAGAGCTCACATTGATCTTTCCGATGCATTTTGAATGAAGTCAATTGGAATTCACATGCTAGAGATATGTCTTGTTGATATTTAGGGGAAAAATGGAATTTGTAAAATGTTTAATACATCAGATAGGGTTCTCATAATTATGTATTTTTTATTTTTTAAAAGGGATTATTTGGTGCAAATCCATGTTGGATTTCAATCCCTAGTCTCAAGGAGATTCCTAAGGAGGGTTGATATTTTCATGGATGGTTGAGAGATATTCTCAAACCAATCCCTTGAGATATGCCAAGATCCTGATTTAGGGGATATTGATGTGGTTGAGATGGAGATGTTAAATAAACCCTTCTTGGGGGCCAAGAAGAGGAGAGAAAGAAAATAGCTCGTGGAAAGCTTATTGAGAGCTTATTGATTAAGAGGATGTATTTGTAAAGGAGAAACATGTTGTAGGCTTATTTATGTAGCCCTTTTGAAGAAGAATCAATAAAGTAGATTCATAGGATTCATGAATCTGGAGACGTAGCTAGGGGGTCTGGTGAAATCCATTATCATATTGTTGTCAATGTTGTATGTGTGATTTTGATGCATTCTCACTTGGTTAAGTAGAGTTTTTATTTATAAACATACACAATAGTTTTGACAATTTTATGTGATTATTTCCTTTATGAATCATGGTTAATTAATCAAATTTCCCTTATTCACATGCAATTTCGTTGGTAAAAGATCTTATTTTGAAAATTTGGATGTAAGAAGATACTCACCAAATTTTCATATCAAGTGGTATTAGAGCTGGTCTAACAAGTTTTGCAGATTGTGAATATCACCATGGGCAAAGGAATGAAGCAAGTGTGGCTCAAAGAGTTGGAAGAAATCAACCAGTGCATTCAAGCGGATAATGCAAAGATCAAAAGGTTTCTAGAAGTTGCAGAAGAGGAGAAGCAGATATTGCAACCCATTTATAAGTCAAGGATGAGTTTTTGGAAAAGTTACAGAAGGATGAAGTCTTGGTGAAGCCATCTTCCACACCCAATCCAAAATCGGTAACTGAGGTAAATAGTGTCAATAATTCTTTGGTTTCATGTTCATCCCTTGATGATTATAATGCTTGTTGGCCCTTGGTTATGGAATTATGTGAAGATCAAGGAAGAAAAGGGAGAATGTGAACTTCACGGAAGACTGTTATTGGGTCGAAGTGAGCAAAAGAGAAGAAAAGACGGAGCGAAGCCCGAGAAAGAAATCCATTGGACGAGGATATTGGGGATGATAGATAAGCAAGGAAGAAGGATTGTAGATAGGTCAGAAAGTGAAAAAATCCATCATTGGATGCTTTGGATCACCGTGCGAGAAGGAAGGAAAGATAGGCTGGCAAAGCCATGAAAATATGGGTCAAGTTGACCTAAGGTTTTAGAGACCTAGGGTTTTGGACACCTAGGTTTTTTCCTAAGGCTATCAGCGAGATATTGTAATATATAAATAGAGGTCTAAAGGGCCTAGGTTGGACTATTACTTTTGGGTTGGTAAGATAGTGTTGTTATTGTTGTTGTTGGTATTGAGTTGATTGAGAGGGGAGTATTGTGTGAGAGGGAAGTGTTGAGTACAAGATCCTTCTGGATTGTAAGATATTCAGCTGGGTTCAAAGATCAACCCTGTAGTTGGGTGCACAAGGAGAGGAGAGAAAGAGAGGAGAAGAGAGAATATATGCTAGCTAAGAGCACAGACAGGAACTGTATGCTTTACCTAAATATAGTATAGCACATTTCTATGGATGTATCCCTAGAGAGAGGGTTAACCACGTATATTTTGTGTTGTGTGTGATTGATCTTCTGTCTCTATCATTAATATACTGTGATTGCATTATTGTTTTAGATCTGATAAGTATATAGAATAGATCTAAGTTGATAAGTGATATATGAATGCTATGTTGTTCTTGTGTTAGATCCACTTGATATTCCCCTTGGTTGTAGACATCTCTGTCCTATAGCCCCCTCATAACTGCTTCGGGTGAGACTGCATCGGCTTCGCAGGTGTTGCCGAAAGGGCCAGTAGTTAGGTTTTGTTGGTGCGCTCTTGGAGTTGAACCCTAGGTCTACCCTTGTGCGAACAAATGGTTCTATTGCCGAGACATGAATCTTTTTAAGGAAATGTCAAGGTGGTTTCCATCGAAGACAAATATTCAAAAGTGGATAGAGGATCAAGAGAAGGACTTCGCTGAAGGCCAGAATAAGAAACCTAATCTTAGTACTGAGGATTGTCTAGAAAGATATATCTTCACCGATATACATGAAATATTCTTTGGAGGGATCCATCAGGAGCTATATGAGTGGCTAGCTAGATTAGTCGATACCCAGTTCGAGATCCTATCTAGACTTCCTGTGGTCTGGACATCGCAGTTGATCAAGAAGGTCAAGAAATTTGATAACACCGTATCACGAGTAGTAGATCACTGGTTTGATAGCACAATTGGAGGGTACATCACAGAGTTCATTGTTGACATATTAGAATCATACAACCAAGTTGAGAGATATTTCTTTAAGGGACCCAGAGGGAATTTCTTTCATTTTTTGAAGCTGAGAATCAAGATTCTATTGCATGAGAAGAACATCTTGAAGACACAATAGATTTTTCAGATTAGGAAAGGCTAATGTTCAAAAATTCAGACAGCGACACAGAAGCAGGACATACGCGTAGTGGGAGAGTGTTTCAAGAAGTTCATATTGTGAACCTGTTTAAGAAGAACTACGGGGAGGAAGGTTTCTATAGTGGATAAGAAGCATAACTGCTACGGAAAATATGAAGAGATTCACCGAAGAGAAACTGGAAACTCAGAAACCATTCATACCATCGAAGTAAGTATTGTTATCCTTCCTGTTGATTCAGTATTAATAAATCAAATTAATCCCAATCACCAGAAAGTCCAGAGAACTGTCCATAGTAGCCCACCACATATTCAGTCAGGAACCCTAGGAAGATCTATGGCAGATGAGATGAGACTCCCTATCTTTAGGGGATATGGATATGAAGATATTGATCAACACTAGTTTCTATGTGAAGCTGTATGGAACATTAAGAATGTCACAGATGAAGTTGTCAAAAGAACCCAGTTCAGTACAACTCTCAGAGATCGCACACTGTGTTGGTACATGAAACTTGTCCAGGGACTTAAAAATCCTAAGCCATTGAATCAGATCAAGAACGTGTTGATTGCAGAATTCAAGAAACCTAAGTCAGAATCCTAATGTATCACAGAGTTGAAAGAGATCAAGTAGAAGGTAGATGAACCTATTTGGAAGTTCGATCAGAGATTCAAGACCTTAATAGGCTGATTAACTTTACATATCCCAGACGAGAAGAACAAGGAATGGTTCATTGTTTCCCTTATACCAGACATCAAAGTTCCCTTGATGCAACAGAAGATTTCTTTGCATGATGAGGCATTGGAGATCGCCATGAAACTAGAATTAGCCCCCATGGGAGAATCCAGTTCAGGTATGAGTCAGATCTTGAGTCAGCTAACTAGTTTGTCTCTATAGGTCGAAGATATGAAGAAAGACAAGGGAAAAGATAAGAGAGAAGACATATGGTGTGTCCGATGTATATCAGAAGGTCATGAAAAGAAACACTTCCCACTATTCAATCAATACTTGGCTTCTAGAGCTCCAAGCCCCTTGAAGCAAGTCACCTTACCCTGGTGCGAGGTATGAAAAAACAGATATCGTACTGGTGAGTGCTACTACATGAAAAAGTATGTTCAGACACCTACAAATTTGTATTGTACATTTTGTAAGTCTATAGGACATGATGATAGGAGTTTTATGGATTATGATCTCATGCATGAAAGTTCAAGAGAGATATATAAGATTCAAGGTGAAGTACAACAAGATGGAAACACTACACAGTATAACTCTCATGGGAGGGGAAACTTCAATCCTCACAATGGATTCGTAGGAAGAGGAAGAGGGGGAGGAATGCGTCAAGGCCGAGGATATATCATCTGTTATAACTGCACACAACTAAGACACCTTGCAAGGGATTGTCAGAACCCTTTTAACACTTTCATCTATTGCAACTCATTTGACCATGTTATAGAAGATTGTCGTGGGTTGCTAGACAAGCTTCAGGAAAGACGAGGACCCCAGTAGAACCCACAAGTACAACTAATCTATGATGAACCTCGCAGAGAATACCCCAGAGTCGTTGTTATAACTAGAGGAGGCGTTGTTACAGGAGAAGACAAACTGACACAAGGGAAGACTACAAAATATTCAGGAATCAGAAAAGATGTAGAGAAGACCCAAACTTTTGATGCAAAGAAAGAAAGACATATGTTTGAGGAAGCTAGGAAAGAATTTAGAGGAAACCAAGGCTCTGCATCAAAGACAAGACCAGAAGTGAGAGAATATGGAATGCCTCTAGAATTTGATCAGTCTGCTTTTCCAAAATAAGGAAAAGAGGTAAGCAAGCTCATGGAATTTCTATACACTTGTATTAAATTGATTCGGGATGAAAACTCTGTACAAGAGATACATAATCTAATCAGACAATATGAGCTAGGAAAGATAGAACCCTTGCTGAATAGGGCACTACACCAAATTGGTAAGAAGAGAAGGAAAAATAAGGAATTACATTTGAATGCTCAAATAGGAGAGTTTGAGATAGACTATGTGGTCCTTGACAAAGGTTTGGAGGTCAATTTCATGACGAAGAAAACCTGGGCACAGATGGGAAAAACAAAGTTGATCTATTCCCCTATCAGGCTGACGATGGATAACCAGCAAGATGTCAACCCATTTGGATGATTGGAGCATGTCCTTGTGGGCATTGATGGAGTAAGAACATTTGTAGATTTTGAGGTAATTGAAATAGTTGATGACAGTTTCCCTTACCCTGGGCTGTTAGGAATTGACTGGGCCTTCAATAATTCTACTGTTGTTGAATTAAAGAAAAGACGTATGACTTTTGAAGGAGATGGCCTTAGGTTCATCGCACCTTTAGATCCAGATGAAAGTTAGCGGTACACATAACCTATCAGAGAAGAAGACTGCGCATACACACTAGAAAACATATATAAGCTAATAGCCAGACATCAGGATTACATTAATCCTATAGCTGATGGGAATCTAAGATGGTCAAGTGACAAAACATGCTCATCAGACTCAGAAGAACCACTGGAGAACTGGCAGAACCAGATGTATGAAGTATCTATAAGGAGATGTGCTAGATTAACTAGAGAAGTTCATTGGATCGAAAAAACACTAAGTAAATTGCCCACATTTGATGGTTTGAATTTGTTAGAATCCTTCCTATCAGACTTTGAACCAAGTGTACCAACACAACAGAGCTTGTTGACAATGGATGAGGCCTTGAAAGCCACACCAGCAAGATGGTGGGGGAAACACAAAAGAAATATTACAGATTGGGTACAATGTCGTAATCTGATGACAGTGCGATTCTCAGCACAAGTAGAAGGCTACGAAGTTCACTACATAGGTCGAAGTTTCCCAAAGGACCATGTGCGAAGCTGTCAGGAATCTTGGAGAAACATTCCTCAATAAAAATGGGTGCACAGATTCATTAACACGCTAGACATGACACCTATCAACTGGTACCTTCAAGCAGAACTGCGCCTCATCACTACAGATTGGAAAGGTATGACTCAAAATTTTGTAACCACCTTCTTATTTGAAATTCAATTTCTTTCAGTAGATCAAGAACTGCAGATTGTGAGATAGAAAGTATTTGAGTAGGTATCCATCCTTTCCTTAGAACCAGAAGAGGATGAATGGACTACGCCTCTTCAAAAACTGCAAGGAGATAATTTCATATAATAAGCCTCTTCGAGGAGGCAACCTCCTTTTACCCCACTTAAATGTTCAAGTACAAGATGATTCAAAATGAAAATGTCTCCTTGGTATATATAGGAGACTAGAAGGTATAATTACAACTAATGGCCTAAAGCCGACATAA
>SNQJ01S0024749.1:27745-43538 GCA_010110895.2 Picea sitchensis | reverse complement strand
TTACAAGTAATGGCCTAAAACCGGCATAAATAAAATTAAATTACTAATCTAATATTCCCCAATTAAGGGGTAAGAAATAACATTACTAATCTAATATGCCCCAATTAAGGGGCAATGAGCCAATATTAGGGATTAACACACGATACCTATCAACTGGTACCTTCAAGCAGAACTGCGCCTCATCACTACAGATTGGAAAGGTATGACTCAAAATTTTGTAACCACCTTCTTATTTGAAATTCAATTTCTTTCAGTAGATCAAACACTGTAGATTGCGAGACAAAAATTATTCGAGGAGGTATCCATCCTTTCCTTAGAACCAGAAGAGGATGAATGGACTGCACCTCTCCAAAAACTGCAAGGTTGTTACAACATAAATGCCGATGAAGACGATGATCTGAGGAAGGTGAACAACACAAAAATAGAAGGCCAGAGAGATGTGGAAGGACTAGGCATTGAGCTTCCATTCATTGGACAACCAATCAAAATCAAGAAAGTCAATATTGGAATAGAGAACACACCAAATCTTGCCAATGTTGGATATTATTGGGATGTTGCTACCATTGACAAGATTACTGAGTTGCTACATGAATATTAGGACTTGTTTCCAACCAAGTTCACTGATACGAAGGGCATTAAAGGGCCTATGGGAGAGATGAGGATCCGTTTAAAACCATATGCTATACCAGTCAAACAAAGACCTTACACATTGAACCCTAAATATAAGGAGAAAGTGGAGATTGAGCTCGATAGAATGCTGGAAGCAGGGATTATAGAACCTGTCGAAGAATCAGAGTAGATAAGCCCTATGGTGGTGCAAGACAAGAAAACAAGAGAAATCAGAATATGCGTAGATATTAGGAAGTTCAACGATGCTTGTTTGCATGACCCCTTCCTACACCATTCACTGACGAAGTTTTAGATAATGTGGGAGGCCAAGAAGTATATTCTTTTACAGATGGATTTTCAAGATACCATCAGATCCGAATTTCCAAGGAAGACTGCCATAAGACCACATTTGCAACAAAATGGGGATCCTACCAATATATAGTAATTCCATTCAGATTGAAGAATGCCCCAACCATCATTTCCAGGGTGGTGGTCGAAGCGTTCAAGGAATTTCTGCATAAATGTTTAGAAGCACACTTTGATGATTGAACTATTTTTAGCTTATTGAAAAATCACATTGAATGTCTAAGGCTAATGTTGGATAGATGCAGACAGTGTCAAATTTCTTTGAATCTGAAGAAGTGCATCTTCTTCTCACCATTTGGAGTATTGTTAGGTCATATTGTATTCAAGCAAGGATTGTTGGTAGATCCATCCAAGATCACTATTATAGTTGGTTTAGCCCCTCCTATAATAGTTAAACAGTTGTGCATTGTGTTGGGACACACAGGCTACTACAAAAAGTTCATTAAGGGCTATGCTAAGATTACAACACCCATGGAGAAGTTGTTGAAAAAGGATTGTCAGTTTAGTTGGACAAAAAAATTCCAGCAGAGCTTCGACACACTGAAACAAAAAATGGTTACTATGCCCATTCTGGTTTTCCCAAATTGGACCAAGGAGTTTCATGTGCATGTCGATGCATCATCCATTGAATTGGGAGTTGTGTTAGCACAACCAAGAACATGAGACATTGACCACCCATTAGCCTTTTCTAGCAGGAAGCTATCCACAACTAAGATTAATTATACCACTACTGAAAGAGAGGGATTAACCATGGTGTATGCACTACAAAAATTTCGCTACTATTTGTTGGGAGGACACTTTAAAATCTTTACTGATCACTCTGCACTAAAGTACCTAGTCAACACGCCAGTGTTGGGGGGAAGAATATGTAGATGGATTCTTTTATTTCAAGAGTACGATTTTGAGATCATAGTAAAACTAGGAAGAATGAACAAGGGTCCTGACCACTTGTCGAGGTTGGAACATGGAGAAGAGCCCACTAATTTGGAAGATGCACAACTACTAGTTGTTAGAAAGATCGATGATCACTTCGCAGAGATAGTCTAGTTCCTATAAATAGGAATGACACCTAGTGAGTACACAATTCCGTAGAAGAAACAACTAGTAGTGCACGCTGTAGATTTCTCACTTATAGCTAGACATCTATACAATATGGGATCGAATGAGATATTGAGAAGATGTGTTATGGAGGCAGAATGAACGTTGATCCTTGCAAAAGCTCATGAAGGCATCACAGGAAGACATTATGAAGGGAAAGTAACTATGCAGAAGGTTCTTAGAGTTGGCCCTTGGTGGCCTACCTTACATAGAGATGATAAAGACTATTCTAGAGCCTGTGATGTATGCCAAAGGGTTGGGAAACCATCCAGAAGAGATGAAATGCCATTAGCACCACAACTGACCCTACAAGCACTTGAAAAATGGGCCATTGACTTCGTTGGACCCATAAATCCACTAGGAAATCATACAGGAGCAAGGTACATAATTACAACAACAGAATACTTGACTATATGGGATGAAGCAAGAGAATTCAAGGATTGTAGTGAAACTATAGTTGTGCGGTTCATATTTGATGACATCATAACCAGGTTTGGATGCCCAATAACCTCATGAGTGATCAAGGAACACATTTGATCAATAAGATAGTTGAATCCTTGACTAAAGAATTTACAGTCCACCATCAGAAGAGCACATCGTACCATCCTCAAGACAACGGGACAAGTGAAGCATTCAACAAGATCTTGGAGATAGCACTAACCAAGGTTTGTTGTGTGAACATAGATGATTGGGATTTAAGAGTACGAGTAGTGTTATGGGCCTATAGAACCATTTGCAAGAAGCTAACAATGCAGACCCCCTTCAAGTTGGTATACAGTCTTAAATTTGTTGTTCCAATGGAATATCTGGTACCAAGCCTGAGAATTGTTGCTTTTACAGATATGGATGACACTGGAGCTATTCAAGAGAGGCTCGCACAATTGGTCGAACTTGAGGAAGATCGTTTCATTACAAGATTCCTTCAAAAAGTTCAGAAGGAAAGAGAGAAGGCCTATCGTGATAGGCACATCAAGAAGAAGGCATTTAGACAAGGAGACCTAGTGCTAGTCTATGACAGAAAGTTCATAAAACACCCTGAAAAGTTCAGAACGCATTGGCTCGGACCATATGAGATTGCCTATGTCATAGAAGGAGGAGTTGCACAAATGAAGACATTAAAGGGAGAATGGAAGGAAGGATGAGCGAATGGGAGTCAGTTGAATTTGTACTATGACAACCAGTTGCCTCGCAGATCTCAGTGAAAACATGAAGAAAAGGTTCTAGGTACCAGGTGTAGTTGAAACTGGGTACCAGACACAGAAAATACAGTCTTCAAAATGGGGAAGAGGAGGCTTAAAGAAGAAAGAAAAGGCTGCACTCTGCAGCCTGGAGTCGAAGTAAAACAGGAAGCTCAGATTTGAAGTGCCTCGAGACGAGTCACAGGTGAGTATTGGGGGCATGTTAACCCTTGGTTATGGAAGTATTCAAATATCAAGGAAGAAAATGGAGAATGCGAACTTCGCGGAAGACACAGTGACTGTTATTGGGTCGAAGTGAGCAAAAGAGAAGAAAAGACGAAGCAAATCCTAAGAAAGAAATTCGTTGGATGAGGATATTGGGGATGATAGATAATTAAGGAAGAAGGATCATGGACAGGTCAACAAATGGAAAAAACCATCTTTGGATGCTTTGGAGCACCGCGTGAGAAGGAAGGAAAGATAGGCTGGAAAAGCCATGAAAATATGGGTCAAGATCACCTAGGGTTTTGGACACCTAGGTTTCATCCTAAGGCTATCAGTGAGCTGTTGTAATATATAAATAGAGTTCTAAAGGGCCTAGGTTGGGCTGGTACTTTTGGGTTGGTAAGATAGTGTTGTTATTGTTGCTGTTGGTATTGATTTGATTGAGAGAGGAGTATTGTGTGAGAGGGAAGTGATGAGTATGAGAGCCTTCTAGATTGTAAGATATTCAGTTGGGTGAGAAGATCAACCTTGCAACGGGGTGCGTAGGGAGAGGAGAGAAAGAGAGGAGAAGAGAGAAGATTTTCTAGCTAAGATCACAGACAAGAACTGTATGCTTTACCTTAATATAATGTAGCATAGTTCTGTGGACGTAGCCCTAGAGAAAGGGTGAACCACGTATATTTTGTGTTGTGTGTGATTGATCTTCTGTCTCTGTCATTAATATACTGTGATTGCATTACTGTTTTAGATCTAATAAGTAGATATGCAGAACAGATCTAAGTTGATAAGTGATATATGAATGCTATGTTGTTCTTGTGTTAGATCCACTTGATATTCCCCTTGGTTGTAGACATCTCTATCCTGCAACCCCCTCATAACTTCTTTGAGTGAGACTACATCTGCTTCGCAGGTGTTACCGAAAGGGCCAGTAGTTAGGGCTTGTTGGTGCACTCTTAGAGTCGAACCCTCGGTCTACCCCTGTGCCAACAATGCTTCTTTTGGATATTTCGAGAAGAATACGTTGGGAATTAGTAAAAATATTCTCACTAATATGGGATACAAAGGAGGAGGTCTTGGAATTAATGGCCAAAACATCACTCAACCACTAGAGGTGATAGAAAAGCCTAGATTTGTAGGATCGGGATATGTTGAAGGAGAATGCTCAAAGGCAATAGAAGTAGTTGATTCTTTGAGAAAAGAATTCAAGTCATTTAAGCGAAAATATGACACATCACTTTCTAGAAGTGATACATCCAACAAAGAATCCCGAAGAAATTCAAAATCTCATCGAAGGACTCTTCAAAGGTATGAAAAAATGATTATTCTAATGTATCTTTGCATTGTAATCATAAAACAGATAATATGTGGAAAGTTTATCCATGTACATTATGTGGTTTGAATAATCACTGTGCAAATTGTTGGAAGAGGAAATATCTTTACAATAAATTCTTGTCAAATAGCAAGGAGATGAGATATGAATACCATCATTCTCTTCATAAGATGTAGAAAGACAAAAAGGACATGAAGTCACAAAATTTATGCACTCATTGTAATATGAGTGGGAACTGGATCGAGAAATGCTGGAAACTTCAACTGCAATTTTGTCCCAAGAAGGATAAAAAGGTTATACAAAAACCCGTGCAAAAGGAGGCTCTTAAAGAGGTGATGGATCATGTGATCAATGTTCCTGCACTAGTCTCTGAAGAAACGTAGTCATAGAAGGAAGGCACCTTTGATTGGTTGGGTAAGAAATGGATATCATTCTTGCATATCCAAGATTAGTATACATTGTAGCACCTCCAATAATTTTTCTTGTTTCCATTGACTGAAAAAGCATGGGCGGAAAATAACTTCGTTTGTATGAGCAGGCATTGATAAAGATCAATTATTCATAGTGAAACTGTGAAGCATATCATTTGTTTTTTCATCATGCAGTTTAGCACATGTTGTAGTGGATTGTACGCGGTGTTGCTACCACCCTGCAACTTATTTCACTAGGTTTTAGAATGGAGGTGGATTATTCTTACAACAAAAAACCATAGTGGGTATTTTGGAATAAGAATAACTGCTACAGAGATTATGACAATTGCATCATTGGTTATCTCAATGACCAGTGCAATAAAGAAGCGAGAGCCATGAGACCTATTCGGTTCCCTTCAGTTGAAGTAGTGGAGTACAATCTAAAGAAACTGTTGGCAATGGGAAATTATAGAGATTGCAAGTTCGAGACCTATAGAGAGAAGGTGTATCGATTACCATGTTGTGTCAAGAAACAACGTTGGAGAATTTGACCTTGTAGTGGCTGCAGAGCACTAGAATTGTCACTCCTAGCCAATCTGATCGCATAGAGGAGACCTGCTGTTGGAGAAGGAACAACTGTCATTTTTCTCAGAGAAGGCCTAACTTGTGTCCCTAGAACTCATGCAAATGACTACGAGATTTGATCAGCATCCCAAAACCAATCCTTGAACAAATGACTGCAATACCAATATTTTATTATCAACGATCAAGCAGACCCACCTTTGTTTCAGTAGATTTTGATGTGCGATTTGTTGGGCACACAGATATGAAGAAGGAGAGACCACACACAGTGCAATGTGGCAGCCACGATTTACAGTTGGAATTCGGTGAAACAAATTTCATTTTTTTTTTATATAGATCACAAAAAGCTCGAAAGTCGGGATTTGATCCATGGCCCGAATTTCTGCATGAAAAGAGCGATTTCTCTGTCATAGTGGAAAATCATTAAAATCTGATTGCAAACGGAAACCGCGATTCCGAGCAATCTCATGAAGAGAGGCAATTTTGTTGAGTACGTGCCTACTCATGAGTATCACCATCGACACACCAGATCCTTTTATTGGGAAGGGACTCTCATCATTCCCATGGGGGATCATCCTCTCTTCCACTTCTTTCTCAGATGGCTGATGCTTTCCAAGGTAAGCCTACTGAAATTGACAATGACAAGCTCCCTGAGAAAATATTACGAGCAATGCCATGCATTCCCGGATATTCTAATTCCCTCTCGTAAGGTCGCCAATTGTTTAAAGTTATGCCATGACAACTTTGAGACATATCCTATGTGGATCTTCCCTCATAGGATTCCCAAGAAGAGGATAGGCACCATGCTGGACTGTGAGCCAGAGTATGAGAAAGACATGTAGGAGACAGACACAGAAGAAGCTCAGATGTGGACCGATGTTGGAATATGGACAGTACCGCTTCCGGTGCTGAGAAATGAAGTGTGGGTTGAGAGTCCAACCACAAGTTAGTTCGTTAAGAATAGAAGTGTGGTTTCCTCTATACAAGTGCCCACCAGATATATTTTTCCAAGGGACACTATTTCGTGATCAACCGAAGATGTTGACATGATTTGGGATGGATCTTCTTCCATTTTTTGTGCACATATGTATGGCTCAATTCTATCATGTGGAGGTTATTCCATGGCTCTGTTTGGCAGATTAGGTGATGTTATTTACACCAAATAAATAAATGTAGGTGCAGATCTTGTTGGTAAGGTTGAGAGGAACATTCCTGAAGATGATCCACGCAACCCATTTGTCATTGTTGATATTGTTGGTGACTTCCTTATCGCGGATTATTGATTGAATTTTCCTCAGATCCAACAATGTCTCTGTTTCCTTTGTCATGGGATGCAAATCAATCCGAAGTCTCCAAAGGTATGGATATGGTGAAGTTGCTCAAAGGTTATTTTATTACTTTTAGATGGTATATTTGGGCACTAAAATCGTTTTTTTTTTTTGTCCAAAGCCATATGCCAAAGTAAATATATTGACTTTTTCCATAAGCCATATATAGAATTTTCTCTATCCAAGGAGATGGCAAAGTAAATAAAGACATACACCTTCATTTTACAACCCATAGTTGCCATATGATGGATCAAAGACAATCAAGGGGCAATTTTCCTATGCTTTGAATTTTTATGTATTGGCCATGTAAAGGTCTTGATGTAAGCATGAAATCATCATGTAAAAAGGTTATGAAGCATTGTAATTGATGTTTAGCCACTCTTGAGTGAGGAGAGTGAGATGTGTTATTGTTGTGCCTTAATATTTTATTAGCTTCTTTGTAATCATGATGTAAACAGTGGGTTGAGGTGATTTGCCTACACCATTTTTGGCGATTCATTGTAAACTTGACCAAGAGTGTAGTTATAAACTCTTGGAAAGTAAGAAACTTATGCAGGTATCCTTAGTTATAGGTTGAAAATTTATGCAAATGTGGGCTTCGAAATTTCATCTCCAAAGAAAAAGAGGCGAAGGAGACATGGACTGTTCCTTTCAGAACATTTTCTTGGTAGCAGTTGCAAGTGTTTGAGTTACATTTCAATTATGAAGTATAGGGAATGAAGACATTTACATGCAGTTGATGATGTATTGCAGGTCAAAGTTGATACTTTTGGAGGTCCAAAAGTTTTTCTCCGTGGGGAGGTGTGATCTAGGAGGATCTTCACAGTTGACACATTTTCAGTCGGCTTCAAATACTGCCAACATTGTCCAGTCAACAAAGAGCTCACATTGAGCTTTACGATGCATTTCGAATGAAATCAATTGGACTTCACATGATAGAGATATGTCTTGTTTATATTTAGGGGGAAAATGACATTTGTAAAATGTTTAATACATCAGATAGGGTTCTCATAATTATGTATTTTTCATTTTTTAAAATGGATTATTTGGTGCAAAGCCACATTGGCTTTCAATCCCTAGTCTCAAGGAGAGTCCGATGGAGGGTTGAGATCTTCATGGATGGTTGAGAGATATTCTCAAACCAATCCATTGAGATATGCCAATATCCTAATTTAGGGGATCTTGAGAGATATTATCTCCATGAAAATCTTGATGTGGTTGAGATGGAGATGTTATATAAACCCTTCTTGGGGGTCAAGAAGAGGAGAGAAAGAAAAGATCTTGTGGAAATCTTATTGAGAGCTTATTGATTCAAAGGATGTATTTGTAAAGGAGAAGTAGGTTGTAGACTTGTTTATATAGCCCTTTTGAAGAAAACTCAATAAAGAAGATTCACGGGATTCATGAATCCAGAGACGTAGCCAGGGGGTTTGGTGAACTCCATTATCATATTGTTGTCAATGTTGTATGTGTGATTTTGATGCATTCTCACTTGGTTAAGTAGAGTTTTTATTTATAATCATACAAAAAAGTTTTGACAATTTATGTGATTATTTCCTTAATGAAGCATGGTTAATTAATCAAATTGCCCCTATTCACATGCAATTCCATCAGTAAAAGATCTTATTTTGAAAATTTGGATGTAAGAAGATTCTCACCAATTTTTTAGATCACCATTGCCTATGGTTAGTATAACCACACATGAACCACTATAATCCGCATTTTGTTGACACATGTCCCAAATTATGGAAATAGGTAGAATATAAGTTGTCACGTTTTAAATGCAATCGTACCTAATTATTTCACCAAAATCCCAGAAGGTAAAGTCTCTTTCATCAACAGAAGCTCCAACTAGTTATCAAGTCAAGTTATATGAAGGTCTTATCACTTGTGAAAGATCGAGATTATAGAATCATTGGATATAATTAATCATATTAAAATGATGACGCATATATCTTCATCCATGACATGTCAGGGGATCTCTATTTACTATAGCCAATCAAAGTACATAATGAATAATTATTAATCATGAGAAACAATTATTTGTTCTATAAAGATTAGATTTGATCAAATCGTAACATAATTTTAAATAGGCATGTAAACGGGGAGATAACTCATCTCTGTTGAGATTGAAATGTGGTTTTTTATCAATAACATGATCTTGACTGATATTTCTTAGGAAGAGATAGTTTTAAACAATTGTTTTTCCTAAGAAATATGTGTCAAGGAAAATGTTAGAGAGACATATATAGAAAAGGTTATATTCTTTTAGGAAAGTCTCAACATTTAGAAAGAAGAGGGAATTAAAAAAACTCACATTTATTATAAAATGGAAAGAATATAAAAAGACGAGGAAATTTTTGGGCCCAAGGTAGACATATATTCAATAAATTTTTGGCAGGTTTTGAGTGATTCAAAATTTTTTTGTTTCATCTCATGTGATTTATCTCTCTTATGTTGTTTCCATTTTCGTAAATTCACTTTTGGATGTTTATGTTACTAAAATTGTAATAATTTAGTACAACTACTACTATTGCAACTATGAAAGGGATCATTAAAGCTACACATTTCTTCGACATACTATGAATGTTACGAGGACCCATGATTAATTTTTATTATACCTTTTTGAGTAGAAATGAATTTTTCCTTTCTATTCAATTTATATTCTTAGTTCAAAACATATTCTACATAATTTCTTCTAATTGAGTAGTAAAATAATATTTATCAGGAGATACATTATTTTACTATCATTTTTGTTCTTCTTAATTCCTATCTCATATCTTAAAATATTTAATTGATTGAAACATTGAAATGATTCCCTCAAAATCTGATTGTTAAAGTATTGAAGATTAGTAATTAAGACCTAAAGTGAATCATTAAAACACTCTATTTTAGGACAGATTAACTTAAGAAAAAAACAATCAATATTAATGGATGCATTGGAACAGTTTCCTATCCATAAACATCTCAAGGGTTACAACATTATTTTGGCATCGTTGTCAGGGATTGAATTAAAGAAATTTTACTTTTCCCTGGGTAAAAGGACATGAAAATCTACTCATTGATGGTGAGCACGAGTAATGAAGGACAAAATGTTTCATTTGGTGACTCCATATTTTTAATCCTAGCATTTGAAAAGAAAAACACTAGGGATAACTCAGATCCAAATAAAACTACACCAGTATCAAACCCAAAAAAAACTATTGAATATTCTCCAAGAGAAATCCTAGACAAAGACACATAACACCTTCTACTATCCCTTCTGCTGCAAAACCCTCTTCTTCCATAGATCCTAGGTCAAAGGGAAATTATTCTATCACTTTAAAGGATTATTCAAAATAATCTTGTACTAGTTCCCCAAATCTCCTTTTTCCATCATCACCTAAAAAAACCCTTCCAAGTTCTCCAAAACCATCTATATCAGTGTTCACAACTGATTATGTTGATTTTTTCCCAAAACACTATATTGACCTTTCTCTTAAAGAGTCTACTATGATCTCTCAAGTCTATCCTACTGATAATTATCCAAAATTTTATCCAAAGTAATGTCTTGAAAATTATCTTGTTACATCTCCTAGGTTTCCTTTCTTATTCCCTAAAAAATAAATATCCTGAACATCTCTTTTAAAGGATCCTCTAGAAGAGGAAGAATTCAAAGTATTTTTCAATTCACTAACTCCTGAGAATTAACAGTTGTTAATAGATCATCTAGTGATGAAATGAAATATCCCTCAACAAAAACCACAACAAACACCTCCTCCACCACCCCCACCAATGGTTTTTAATAAAGAAGCTACTAGATATGCTCCTTTGAATTTGACTATAAATCTACACAATTTTCCTGAAAATTATTTAAATTTATTTCCCAAATGTAATGGGGAAGATGAGATCACAACCCTATAACATTTATCATCCTTTGATTATTTTACAGATAATCAAGGTCTTGAACGTGAAGATGTATATATGAGGATATTTGTTCAAACGTTTGAAGGTGAGGTGAGGACATGGTTTAAGGAGTTACCTCCTAATTCCATTGATTCTTGGGATGCACTCGAATCTTATTTCCTTAGACAATTGGGTGAGAATAAGGATCACTTATAATTCTTGACTCAGTTTGGGAGTTTGAAAAAGAAACAAAATGAATCTGTCGCATATTTTATCAAAATATTTAAAAACATTTATAATAAAATCCTTGTAGATGTCAAACCATCACAACAAACTGCAAAGTTACTTTTGTTGGTTCTTTTGACCCAAAATTTTCCTTTCTACTTAGGGAGAGAAGATCTACTACTTTAACAGGTATGCAAGATGACATTATAGAAATTGAATCCAATATGATTTCTTCAGAAAAATCTAGAAATAGAAGTGAATCAGGGGAAAGAGAAAAAAGAAAACAAAAGGAACATGTTGGTACATTGGGAACTGTTAAAGTCAAGAGGATAAGATTGAAGAAATTTATAGAATCTTTAAATATTTATCAAATAAATTAGCTATAATGGAAACTGAGACAAGAATGTATGAAAATAAAAATCCAAATTAGTTTTGGAGGTCTTTCAATCCTCCTCAATTTTTGCAGAGAGAAAGGAGAAATGAAGATCAACCCATACAAACACCTATAAAAATATGAAAAATTGGTTGATAGTCTTGTTGAGGACTATTTTGAAGATATTGATGAGGAAATACAAATGATGGAAGGTGATCTTTCTTATGCACATCTTACTAAAAAAGAATACGATAAATTCTTAAGTTTCAATTCATATTTTAATGAAGATGATAACAATAGTTACATTTATTCTTCATCATATCAATATATGATTTTCTCGGATTCCTTGAAAGTCGAACTGCATAGAAAACATGACCTCATGCCTATGAAAAATGTAAATACAACCAAAAAAAAAATCAAGGACAGTCAGATAAAATTCAAAATAAGGATAAATGAAAGGAGATCACAATTGAAAAACAAAAATATGATCAACGGGATGCTAATAAAACAGATATAGAACACAAAGGAACTAATAAAATTAGTAGTTCCTTTAATCTGGAAAATGAATTAAATAAGATTAGAACTCCTATTCCTTTGTTGGAAATTGCAAAAAAAACATGTTTATAAAAAACACGTGGTGAAAAAGATTGATTGTTCCATTGCAAAAACTCAACCTGATACATTAAATCTATAAGATGAAAGGCCTACTATGATATTTGTTCCTCATATTGAGGAGAGAGGAGAGGTGGTATATCCTTTATACATTTATTTGATTGTTCATGAGTATCTCTTACACAATTGCATGCTAGATCTAGGGGCTTCTCACAATTTAATGACTAAAATAGTTTATGGAGAATCTAGGACTACAGATCTTAAGACCATATCTTGATTTGTACTCCTTTGATTCAAAAAAGGTTAGGTGCTTAGGAATGATAAAATATCTTGTAGTACATTTATCCCAAATTCCTGTGAAAAGTGTTTTAATGGATATAGTTGTGGCGGATGTGTTTGTAAACTATGAGATGGTTTTACCTAGATCTTGGGAAAGTAAATTAGGTGGGTCATTACAAATTGACATGACATATGCTTCAATCCCAATTTTTGGTGGAGAAACTAGGATAATTTATATGGAAACCAAACTTGCTTACACGGTTAATGATCCCAATCATCCTAATAATTATTCCTTTAATTCAAAGGATCAAGGCTTGGGCTGTTTAATTTTATCTATAAATAATGATACACAAATTGTAAATACTCCTTTGTGCAAAAATAAATATCTTGAAGATGGAATGTGGAAAATGTATTTTGATCGAGCTTCCTCCTCAAAAGGTGTTGGAGCAGGTATACTTTTGATTTCACCTTCTGGAAAACTCTTTTCATTTTCTTTCACACTACAATTTGAAATAGATTCCACCAACAATGTTTGTGAATATGAAGCTTTAGTGTTAGGTTTAGAAGGTTCCATAAAAATGAAAAGTACAAATCGTATTGTCTATGGTGATGCAAAATTAATTGTTACACAAATTAGGAAGGTTTATCAAGATAAACATCCTAAGATTGAATCTTATAGGAATTTTTCGTGGGATTTAATTGAAAATATATTTTTATCCTTCAATATCCATGCAATACCAAGACATGAAAATCATCAAGCTCATTTTTTAGAAGTAGCAACAAGAATTTTTATACCCCCGAAGCTTCCAAACCTAAAATATGAAATGGAAATGAAATATATTCCTTGAATTCTTGAAAATGTTCAACATTGACAAGTATTTGAAGATGATCAACAAATTAAAACATTTTTGAAAATGTTTGATGAATTTTATGTATCTCATATTGATAATGAAGATGAAAAATGTAATGAGAAAATTAATCGCAATAGTAATTATGATCCTAAATTACAAAATATGATTGTTAACCATAAAATTATTGTATGAAGAAACAATCAAATTCCAAAAGGACTGGTGCCTCTAGAGATACTATTTGATAAATATGATGTTTCCATTAAACATATTTTTCATCCTAAAATTTAGGAAGTGGAATATGGTAACATTGGATCTGAACAACAACCAAGGAATATCAAGCTCTAAAAACTTCTTCTTACTGATCAGAAAGCCATGTATGTTGATTTTTTTAAAGAATTTATTGAAGTGTTTTCATGGTCATATTAAGATCTAAATACTTATGACACCATCATTATTCAACATAGAATTCCACTTAAAGTGGGATGTTAAACATTTATACAAAAATTAAGATAGGAAAATCATATTCTCTTCCCAATCATAGAAAAGGAACTGAAGAAATTATTATATGAAAAAATTATAGTTCCTCTTAGATATACTTCCTGGGTTGAAAATTTGGTACCTGTTAGAGAGAAGAATGGTGAAACAAGACTCTTTGTTTAGTTTATAAACCTAAATAGATATTCATTAAAGGACAGGTATCCTTTTCCGAAAATGTATCATGTATTGAAAAATGTAGTGGGAGCTTATCAGATATCTATGATTGATGGCTTTTCAAGTTATAACTAGATTGTTGTGCATGAAAAAGACAAAGAGATGATTACATTCTATACACCTTGTGGAACTTTTATGTATGAAAAAATTCCCTTTGGGGTAGTTAATGTAGGAGAAACATTCATGGGGGAGATGGATACAAAATTTGTTGGAGAAAAGAACAAATTCATTGTGATTTATTTAGATGATCGCTTAAAACATATTAGATAAACTTTTATTAAATGAAAAAATATGGTTTGTCACTTAATCCTAAAAAATATAATTTTTCTATGTAGGAAGGTAAAATACTTGGACACATTTTTTCAAAGGAAGGCGTAAATATCGACCCTCAATGTGTTGAATCAATTAAGGTCACCAGTTTTCCAAGAAACAAGAAAGAGATTCAATATTTTCTTGGATAGATAATTTTTCAAAGAAGATTCATTCAAAATTTTGTTGAAGTGGTAAAAGATATGACAAACATGCTTAAAAATGTTATTGAATTTAAATGGTCTTTAGAGGATAGATATTTATTTGATCAAATAAAGAAATACTTAGGAGAAGCATGAGCGTTGATAAGCCCATATTACTCAAAATAATTCCTTATCTTTTATTTTTCTTCTAATAACACAATTGTTGCATTCCATTTTCAACGAACTAAAAATAATAAGGAACAAACAATTGCATTCTTTAGAAAAAGTTTAAGATATTATGATCTTAAATATAACATCATAGAAAGACAAGCTTATGCACTAGTTAAAGCTCTCAATTGTTTCAGATTTTATGTTCTTCATTTCAAAATAGTTGCATATGTTCCTAGAAACATAGTAAAAGAAGTATTGAATCAGCCCAATAATGATGGAGTATGACCTTGAAATGAAAAAAAAAAAGAAAGATTAAAGGTCAAGGTTTAGTAAAGCTTCTAGTAGAATCAAATTGTAGAGTTCTTGAAATAAATCAAGTTATAGAAATATCAGAGCAACATTCAAAAAAAATTGAGGAAATGGATTTGCAATAGCCCCTAATAACATGATAAGGTTTCTTTATCTCCCTGGTGCAAAAATATTGTATTTTATTTACAAACTCTTGAATGCCCACCTAATTTTAGTCAAGCTAAAGCGAGGTCACTCAAACTTTAAGAAATCAAGTATTGTATAGTAGATGAAAAGATTTACTGGATGATGCAGGAGCATCGTACAAAGCCAAAGCATGTGCCTAGCCAAAGGAACAATTGAACGCGCAGATGAAAAAAGGGCACGTTTTTATGAAAAACTTTTTGAATTTTGAAATCTGAAGCATTAATGTAATAGCAAGGAGAAGCGTACTTACATTTATGTCTTGGAGATGTGAACAGATCTGGAGAAATTATTCTCATATGCTGGATGTAATAGGCATTTAAGTCTGTTAATGTAAAGTAGGTAGATATGAAAGTTAGATTAGACAGTTTAGAAGCATAGGAGGGAAAACGGATATAGACACCCTCACCCTTGTATCATTGTATTATTATGATCATTCAGATTTGATAAGCTGGAAAGTTGTAGCAAAGAGTTGTAGAGGAGAACCCATGTACAAGAACACTTGAGTTAATATATGAAGCTTTGATTCAATTTTCATGGTGTTATGATGCTTACTGCTTACATTTGTTAAATGGTATGTTTACAACTGTTTTGTTTCTCTGTTATGCATTTATTT
>SNQJ01S0024748.1:16732-73759 GCA_010110895.2 Picea sitchensis | reverse complement strand
TACTTTGACCTTTTGGGGCTTCTAGATGACTCATGAGGGTTCTCCAACTTCACATGGCCATAACTCTCTAACCGTGAGGAGTTATGTGATGTTCCACATACCACCAGAAATGGCATGACATGTACTATCCATCTAGAATAGTCTCACCTACAAATATATCAAAACTCATACCATTATCCATCAGACAAACTTGGGTCCATTATCCAAACCTTTATGCTATCGGAATTCACTATCAGACTTTCTTCAAGGGTTGACATCAATGGAAAATAACCAAATTAATCAACAGTTGATGGTGTGGAAATTTTTTTATTAGCATACACATTGAAAGTATAAAATGATCCACCTACCTCTTCACTGCTATGGCAACACCTATTTTGGTTATTCGGGCAATCAGGAGCCTCCAATGAAATTTTCTATGGCACGGACACCAAGACAATAAAAAATGGGCACTAGTCAGCTGGGATAAACTCTGTAAACCCAAAAAATTTGGAGGACTAGGTCTTCATGATCTGGGAAAGCTTAATCAGGTCATGGGAGCCAAAATGTGGTGGAGATGGTTGCAGCATCCGACAAAACTCTGGGCGCAAATCTGGAAACAAAAGTATGCCCCGAACACACAAACAGAGAAATTAATTAGATTCAACAACCATATCCAGGGATCCAATATATGGAACACTGCTTGGCAAAATCGCCCTCTTATTTAGAAGCATGCTTTCTGGGAAGTCAAAAATGGAGAAAGTGCACTCTTCTAGCAGGACTCATGGCAATAGCTACCCCCCCTCAGTGACTTGGAAGGTCTCAAACCTCTCAAACAAAGGCTACATCCGAATATCTTCAGCAAAGTCAAAGACCTCTGGAATCCAACCCATAGGAGCCAACCCTGGAGACAATGGAAAACAGAGAGAACATAATTACAGCTCACGGAAGATATTGATCTCCAACCCTGGCAATATGTTGCAGTAAACAGGAAAATACCAATCAAAGAGGGACCAGACATCCTTCGATGGGGTCACTCTATGATAGGCATTTTCTCAGTTAGTGAAGCATACTACCTAAAGGGAAACTACTAGAAACAATCTGGAGTAAAATCTGGCAAAGCATACTATGGCCCAAAGTCTCCTTTTTCCTTTGGCTAACAGCTCAAAATCGCATCCTAACGGGGGACAACCTCTTAAAGAGAGGCTTTATAGGTCCCTCCAGATGCACCCTCTGTCAACAAAGAGAGGAGACCATGGAACACCTCCTCAACAACTGCCACTACAGTCAACAAATCTGGGATTGGGGGGCCCAAGCCATGAAGCGCTCCAACATAAACAGAGGAAGCATTAGGGATACGATTGCTAACTGGGAGACGGTATCCTTCCAGAACCCAATTCTCCAACGCATCTAGCAGCTGCTTCCGGGATTCACCTTATGGGCAATCTAGAAAGAAAGAAACAAACGAATCTTCCACTCAAAAACCTCCCTTCTTGCTATTACGTGGGAGTGGGTTAAGAAGTTAACTCGAGAAACAGTCCATAGCAAACCTTGGCACCACGAAGACCTGCAATGCGTGCTCGAGGTGGAAAACATGCTTAGAAGTTGGGACATGCAAATTCGCGTACACCCTCAGGTGAAGGCTAAAGGCAGACGATCCAAAAACCCCACGATATGGACCCCACCTCCATCAAGATTTATCAAGCTAAACTTCGATGGTGCCTCCAAGGGAAACCCCGGACCAGTAGGATTTGGCTCAGTCCTTCGAAACCACACTGGCGGGATCATTCATCTGGTGGTCGGCTTCTTAGGTGAGAATACAAACAATGTTGCAGAGCTTATAAGCCTTGTTCGGGGTCTCCAAGTTGCCACCCAAAATCATTACCATCAAGTTATAGTAGAGGGAGACTCTCAAATCATCAACCAACTCATCTCCAAAATCCTGCATGGAGAACATCCTAGGCGAATCTCCCCCAGCCGGAGACTCTCAGGCCTTTTGGAAGATTTTGGAGCTCTCATCCACCCCAATCTCACCATAATCCCTTCTCATGTGAAACGAGAAGCAAACAAAGTAGCGGATCACTTGGAGAATACGGGAGTCGACACCAGGTCAGAACTCATCCATTGGCAATCCCATCTCTCAGACGATACAGATCTCTCAAGGTGTTGTAGAGACCTTGCGAGCAGAGACTCCTCAGCCCCGGATGGGGTGACACATAGAGCAGCCCTGCCACTTGGCTTAGCATTAAGCCATAGCTTAAATGTTGCATGCCGCTACCCATCCCTTCAATAGTAAAGATGGTAGTCGGCCATTACAACAACTCTACGGAGGCGGGACTTCTCCCTCGCACAAACGCATTAGCATTCAATATGACAGAGTTAAGAAGGGGCCATGTGATGCGGTCCCACGAACATTTGAAAGAAAGGAAGTTTGGACAGGGTTGGCTCATTTTCGTTTTCGTGTTGGACCTCCCCACCCATTGGAAGCTCTGGTGTAGTCTCCTCTGTATCTCGACGATTCCGGAGGTGCCCTCCATTCACCCCTCCTCCGCAATGACAAGGGAGCGAGGCAAGCTTCACCGAGGCTCGGCTTGGTACATCCACAAAACGCAGCGATGGAGAAGACAGAATTTTGCGCTCGCATTATCGCTGGCGACTTCTATCATCCGGTAGAGAGCCAGAGCCAACCGCAGGGCACTCCATGCCATTATAGCTGAACCTGCGACAGAGCAGAGCGCACTTATCCCTGCAATTAAGCCTGATTCACAAGCTGGAAGTTGTATGAAGGGAGCATCTGAAGAAAAGCTCCCAATTTGCCACGTCGAAGAAATACCGTGGCCGACGGATATTGCGACCACCCCGGAACCTCAAGCCACCAAGATTGAAACACAGGCTGGAAGCAGTCTGAAGGGAGAGCCTACATAAGAGTTCCCAATTTGTTATGTAGAAGAAATACTGAACCCATACGATAGCGTGACCAACTTGGAACCTCAAGCAGCAGAAACAAAAAGGGGGAGGCTCTGTGAGAACATCCCCACCTACCATGCTGAGAAGATAATGAACAATGATAAGGTATGGAACAACGCTGGTGCAAAACTCCTTCGCGCAGAACATTTGGCTCTCGTGTTCGAACTCCGAGGCCACATGGCAGACTAGGAGCACAGAACCCTCATCATGGGACATCGCCTGGACCTGCTCCTTAACGCTTACTCCAACGCTCCAGCAAAGCGCAAATGTCCAACGTGTGCACAGCCGTTTGTCATTCCGGCCACATCCGCACGTCAGGAGGACAAAGGTGACATGCCATCGGGTATTTGAGTTTTTCTTTTCTAGTCTAGTTTTACATCATGATGTTGTTCAATGTTAAGACAATCTACAACCATCTGTCTTGGTTTCCTTCGGGCAGGACAGATGGCAAAACAGTGTTTTAGCCTATCTTCCTAGACATATCTTGCCCCAAACAATGCTGGTTTCTGGTAAAACGACAGCATATTTGACGGCATTATCTCTGTGTATTTTTCTCTATTTTTCCGTTAACTTAATATAGCAGGTAATACCATATATATATATATATATATATATATATATATATATATATATATAGATCATTGATAAAAATAATTATCCTTAAACATCAATTAAATAATGTTTAATCAATATAAAGTTTATTTATATTAAAAAAAATGGTGTATATGGGAACATGACACCACTTAAAACACATCTTGAATGCCATTTAAAAAATGATATGCGCGTAACATGAATTAAGCAACATTTATCAAGGACCCCCAAAAAAATAGATTTTACATTTTAAAAGTGTTTTTAAACAAATTTTGGTTTAATATTTATAAAGTTTCACAAAATTTAATATATATATATATATAACCAAATAACCTTGATTTCAAAAATAATTCTTAAATATAATAATAATTGAATAAATAAAATTAAAAAAAAAAAATCAAAAATTGCAACTTCACAATGACAAAGGCAAAGACAACCCATACAAATGGTAAGTTGAAAAGTATACAAAGCATGACTCTCGATAAATAATAATAATAATTTAAATAACACCCAAAAAAAAATATACCACTGTTAAAAATATGTTTCTTTTGAGGCAAAGATGGAAGTTGCATCTCAAATATTAGACGTAAAGTGTGGATGTGAGTAGTGCTATGGCTTAATCTTGTATTAAGTTTCAATTTAATTTCTTTTAAGCTTCAATTTAATTTAGATTTGTTAATATGTTTGAAATATTTTTCCATATATATTTATTTGATATTTAATAGTATAATGTTATTGTAGTTAAGATGTTAACTATCAAATAAAATTATTATAGATCTAATAATTTACATTTTAATAATAATAACATTAAATGCTTACTATAGATTTAATAATTTACATTTTAATAATAATAACATTAATTAATGTAATGATGTTTGAATTTATAATATTTATAAAATTAATATAATTTAAATGGTTATAAAAAAAACTTTACTATAGATTTAATAATTTATATTTTAATAATAATAACATTAAATGCAATGATGTTTGAATTTATAATATTTATAAAATTAATATAATTTAAATGGTTATAAAAAAAACTTGTATCTATCATTGATGATAACTTTACGAAGTGTGAGTTGGAAAATTTCGAAGGCTATGTTGATTGGCAAGATGGAAATTAATTGTAATAACATAAAGTCATGGTGACGATGAGATTGATAAACGGTTAATTAACATGTTAAAAATATTATTTTTTTAGTAGGGATTACATTGTATATTAATTTATTTATTTATTTTTATATAAGGTTATATTGTTTTTATACGAGGATTTTAATGTAATTAAGACAGTTCTTAGAGAGGTTGTAGAGAAAATAGATGACTAAAATGGATTGTCAAATCGACTAGGAGCAGAATTTTGCTCATAAGTTTTTTAATAGAATATCATGATAAAACAGACATTGAAATTGGAGGTTGAAACCTATGAGGAGGAGGAAGCATGATGGGTGAAATATATAGTACGGATCTCAATGGATGAAATTAGGTAACATGATCTTGTAAGTCGCTAATTACACACTAATTACAATCAATGAAGATATGGTGATCAATAAACATCAAGTTTGAGAGCATTTACAGGTTAGGTATTGAAATTTATTGCATACCAATTTTATGAACTATCAAAGTCCATTTCATTAAAGTATTTTTTATCATTTTAATAGTCATTATGATTGAATGTTTGTAGAACAATCAAGAAAAGTGTAAGTGGGAATTAACAACGATAGCACATGTATGATTATATGTCTATAAATAGAGGGATTGGTCATTCGTCTGGGATCTAACTAACCAACCAATCATTACAAAACATCGTGACTTGTTTGGTCCACACATCACCAACCAATGATTACAAAACATTGTGAACACACCACCCATGTATTACGAACCTTAAAATTGTGAGAGACTATAGATATCAATTATAATCATCATGGTTTGTGGGTAACTATGGGTAGGTTAATAGCTTCTCAGAACAATGGATTTGAAATCCACGCTATTCTCTTCACTTATGAAAATAACAATGCATGGTGGTCATAAATTGGCATGTCAACAAATAATTATGTAATGGATAAAATAATTAGAGAGGTTGTAGAGGAAATAGATGACTAAAATGGATTGTCAAATCGACTAGGAGCAGAATTTTGCTCATAAGTTTTTTAATAAAATATCATGATAAAACAAACATTGAAATTGGAGGTTGAAACCTATGAAGAGGAAGCATGATGGGTGAAATATATAGTACGGATCTCAATGGATGAAATTAGGTAACATGATCTTGTAAGTCGCTAATTACACACTAATTACAATCAATGAAGATATGGTGATCAATAAACATCAAGTTTGAGAGCATTTACAGGTTAGGTATTGAAATTTATTGCATACCAATTTTATGAACTATCAAAGTCCATTTCATTAAAGTATTTTTTATCATTTTAATAGTCATTATGATTGAATGTTTGTAGAAATCAAGAAAAGTGTAAATGGGAATTAACAACGATAGCACATGTATGATTATATGTCTATAAATAGAGGGACTGGTCATTCGTCTAGGATCTAACTAACCAACCAATCATTACAAAACATCGTGACTTGTTTGGTCCACACATCACCAACCAGTGATTACAAAACATTGTGAACACACCACCCATGTATTACGAACCTTAAAATTGTGAGAGACTATAGATATCAATTATAATCATCATGGTTTGTGGGTAACTATGGGTAGGTTAATAGCTTCTCAACAATGGATTTGAAATCCACGCTATTCTCTTCACTTATGAAAATAGCAATTCATGGTGGTCATAACTTGGCATGTCAACAAATAATTATGTAATGGATAAAATAGTTGTCCTTAAATGTAAACACGATACTGATTGCATGAACCATGTTGTCCAAATGGACCTCGTTCATCGAACTACGTGTGAGAGTCTTCCATTAATTTTTTATTTGGGATGAGTTCCAATGCAAACTGGGACACCCGATTTTCATTTCTCAGTTCGTCAATAAAATCTGTATAGGCAAAATAAATGTTAGTTGAATCTTGAATTGTTTGTTGAATCTTGAATACATTCTTTCAAGGAGAGATGTTCATGAATGAATGAACGAAGACCGAGACTAAATCTGAGAGTGCAGACAAAGATCCATCTGTGACTTATGGTTCCTGGTGAGTTTTTACTTATTTTTCTATTTTTTCCAAAAGTAAACAATGTAGCGTCAAATGCAATGCAGTCTGGATTGACTAAGTATTTTTATGGAGCTCGTGTAAGGTTTTTAGGGATTATAAATGGACAATTTTGGGTATGGAAAGGGTATTTTTTGCTCATCAATTGGTAATTATGGGTGTTCCTTTCTCTAACTTATCAAAGGCCTGCAGATTCCAATAAATAGACCAGTGGTCGCTACAACCGAAAGCTCTACGTCTAGGCCATCTAGTCCAATGAAGGTTTTAATCTCAAAGCATTCTCCACATGGTGAATTTAGTATGGTGAATTTGTATCTAGATGGCATTCTATTTGGATCTGACAATTTCTTAAGCCCAAGTTCATGTTACAATTCAGAAGCGAGCAGGTTTTGATTAGGAACCTTTGATCAATTTTCTATGCAGGCCACTTCCCCTTCTAGGGACAGTGAATTTGACCTTGAAGGCAAGCACCAGAAGGACCTTCATCGGATGGCATGAAATTGGATGAGGCACTATTGAGATATTACCAAAATTCAATCATGTGAAACATTTCCCATCATTACCAAGAAGTTGTAATGCATTTTATAGTGGAAAAATTCGTGGTTGAATCACAACAGTTGAATATGGCGATGGGAAGGAAGTGCACTAGTGAAGGAAGTGCAACAATGGTGATGCAGAGGTGGTGAAGTCCAAGAAGGAAGCAAGGAGTTAATTGATGTCACATTCAAAGTTAATTGATGTGAGAATGATAGATTTAGTTTTTGGTAATATCTCTCATTATTGTAAAATATGATTTAAAAAACAAGTTAGCCATTGGAAGCGGTGGAGGAAGGTTTGCAGGGAAGAGGCGAGTACTTCACGTAACAGTTGGATACAAGATGGTTTGTCATTATATGGTTTGGTTGATAGGTTTTGCTCGGTTGACAAGTTTCAAGTAAACATTGTCTCTATATACATGCCTTCAGCATAAAAATCATAATATGATCAAACTTATATATTATCATATACCAAAACTTATAATTATGTGATAGCAAAACTTATAATTATGTGATAGCATAGAAAAAAAAATTAAATTGTAAAAATTATTTTAAATTTTCAAATAATATATATTTAACTCTATTTTATTTTTTTATTATTCATATACATATACTTAAATAAGTGTTGTATGGCAGCGTAGTCCCTTCCAGGTTGGAATGGGAATAAATGCATTGTTATGGCGGGATTGATGGAGAAATAGAAGCCCGAAACAACAGAGACACGTGGGAAGCAACTTGAAGTACATGTTGTATCCATGCAGAGGATGACTTGTGTCAGTGTGTCACACGTCAGCCATAAGACATTGGGTTGGTAGATGACCCCCAAAGAACCTCCCGAAATAGTTAATCATAATATTATATTAATATGTGGTTAATATGTGAACGAGGATGTCAATCCTACTGCGTTTTTTTATAGATGTGATACACTTGTTTAAGTTTTTCCCTGAGGTGTGTATAGTTAAAATATGGGACTTAGAAAATTTATGTCTCAATGACTTGAAATAAAGGTTCCTGGAAAAAAGGACCAGGAATCACACGCATTAAACATTCAAATATAATAAACACAATTTCCTGACATCCGACATAGTTGAAGAAAAAAAAATAGCATTCCGAAAGCAGCTCACAAGGAACTGTTGAAATTATTCCCGAATTAGTTTTATTTGAAATTTATCAAAAAATAATAATGTTTGTTACATATTTTTGGAATCTGTTCCATATTTCTAGAAATTTAAATGCGTTTGTCATATAGACTGGTATTGGGGCTCCCGCAGACCATAAAATAAATAAGTACAAGATATAGGACTGTAGAAAGAAGAAGTGCCCGACGGTAGAGAGGAAGACCTGAAAAAAAGAAATTTGAAGTTATGAGTCTTTGGTTAGAGATTTCTATTTAAAGAGGTAGAATAACTAGATTAATAAAGAAAGGAAGATGTGATCAGTATAGACTTACTATGAAGTTGATTCCTCTTTGTTGCTCTCGTCGACGACCACTAGAATTGTGCCAACCGGTTGTTACCCTTCGTCAGTGAGCTTGTCCATTCTTCTTTGGAGCCATTCTTCAATGTATCTTCTCATGGGGGGCCACGTTGATTTCATCCTGGATTTCTATGTTGAAAATCTTGTTTTCTAATTTCCTTAGATCCATAGAAATACTATGCAGAGCATGTTCAATTTCTTCATTATGTGCCAAATATTCCACTAACCAGTTCCCGACGTCATCTTCACCATATTCAAGGATGTCGTAAAACTTTTCTAAAGACAACGCCTTTAAAATATCAAATTGTTCATCAAAGGCTTGCTTGGTTAAGGACAAGGATTTGAGGATTAAGTTTGGGTCTTGAAACTCGTTGGTACTTCCGACTAAGTCTATTTGGGTCAGGTTTCTGAATAAATATTCTTTATTTGATATGGCTTGTTCACATGATTCGACAATGAGCTACAGGTTATTAACTTTCTCTTTCCATCACGCTTTTAATTGTTTGATCCGGTTTGGGGAGGGGATTTCCTCTTGTCTTCTTTTCATATCTGAGATGTTGATGACATGGTTGGAAAAAGGGATCACCGTCTGTAGAAAGAAATGTTCTTTGTTTTTAAAATTCGTCTACAAATGTTCATGCAAATCATTTGCCCTCATTCGAAAGGAAGCTATATTTTGTGATGTTTCGCAGGCTTCAGTAATCAGTTGCATACTTTTCTTCATATTCTTCTCTACATAGCCTCTACAGGATGTGAGGAGGCTGGAGGATCCTTTTAACTTGGCTGCAGGGGTGGAATGCACGATTTTTTCTAAAGGACTGGAAAACACTCGGGTAGGAATCAAAGCCTCCTCCAATTCCTTGATTGGGTCGTTCAGCCTGGAATTCTCCACTTCAATTCATCCAATGGAATCATAAAGATCATCTCCGGTTGCGCGGTGAAATCGAGAGATTTGGGGCAGCCGCATTTTCCTAAGGTTAATCTTTGAATGAAATTTCCCTTTCTTATTTGTTACATCTCTCTTTTCAATAATTAAAGTTTTAGATTGGCTGTCAAAAACAACGCTCTGGAATACAAAGGATTAATCTTCGTAAAAAATGTCGGTCTCAGCTATTACCATTATCAAACTATGGTGCATTGCGTCTGCGGGCGGATCAACTTTGTGGAACACGACATCCACATAAGTTTCAATTTGCATGTCCTCACTTTCAGTTTCGGGCTCTTCCACCTTCCCTACAATGTTTTTTCTCTTCTTAGTCGTGGGAAGCTTGTGAGAACTATCCATTTTTCTGCGAGGAGGGTTCTTATCTCCTCCTCCATTTGAATATTTTTGGGTTGCTTTCTTACTGGGGTGGGTCGTTGAAGCGATGCTCCTTGATATTGTGCTCTTGGGAGGGTTGGTCGGGGACTAGACACTCTTCTCACCATATCCTTTTCCATGTTGTTTGTACAATATAGTTGCACTTTGAAATGTCTCTACGTCGCCATCGTTAGGAGCAAGAGTGTTGTCATCACTGTCTTTGTCTTCGGTCAGGCGTCTATGGATAAAAGAGCTGCTAAAGCCAAATGATAGTAAATGTTCTAGAAAATTCCCATTAGGGTCGAACCCTCTTAGCCTTTCAGCATATTTTAGGTTCAAGTTCTTGAAATGGCCTACGAATTCGTCAATCTTGTTGACGTTTTTGAACACAAAGTCCCCAAATTTCTAGGGCAGAGGAATGAACTGTTTTTTTCTCTTTCCATGGAAAAAATGAAACCAATAGTTGTATGGCCTTGCTATTTATGTAAAAAACATCTTTTTCATGATGTGACATGGAAGGAAAGCAGGATTTTCCTTGGAGCCAAAGATCATTATTACATTGTAATTTTCATTTCATTCAAGTGTCCCCTTTATTGATATTATGGTATCTTCGGGAGGTATTTACCTCCACATGTAACCTTGACGAGAATAAATATTCATGGAAGCAAGAAGTAACCCTAAAGCATTGAACATAACCCTAGAAGACAAGTCGTCTCAAGGAAATAATTAATATTAAGTATTTAGTCTCCAGAATGAGAAGTTGGCCCAGACGGCTCAGGAAACAGTATAAATACAAGTAGTCAAACCTCATTTTATACACACTGCTCAAAATTTTAGTTGGGAAGAAGTGTGCACTGCAGGAACTGGGCTAGTGCGCAAGTCTGGGGAGCAGCTGCAGCTGACAACTGCCCCAATTTGGTTTCTTGGTTTAGGCTCAGAATTTTTGTTGGTTATGGTTGGACTTTCTGATCAGTATTGGTTATCTTTATGCATTAGCCTTGGTTGGCTATTGGTTTTCTTCCAGAATCATTCTCCGTTAAGGTTAAGGTGCTCAGGGGTGGCTTCAGCCTATGGTTGGGTGACAATATTGCTATATTGTGTATGGTTAAATGAGCACATCCATTACTTTCTAACAGGTTATGGTCCCACACTATCTTCAGACAGTCTAACCACTGGAAGATAGATTGGGAGGATTTGCTTAGTTACAGTCGCAGTTGCAGCCAGTTCTTGCTATAGCAACGAAACCCTAACCCTCTTGTTGACGCACCTTAAGTGAAGAGATTGACCTAATTTTTGGATAGCCTAGTGCGCCCTAGCCTAACGCACCTCCTGGTATTCTCAACAAGCCAAGACATCAAGTTTAAGTTTTTGGTCAAATTCAAAGGTTAACCAAGTCAAAGCAGTTATGAATTACTCTATGAAGTCAAAAAACAAGTTATAAGGGGCTTCTAACTTCAGAGCATGGAATATGAGGATTGACCTCATCCTTTCCAAGAATTAAGTATTGGACATTGTGAAAGGAAAGATCATGGAACCATACTTCGAAGAAGGAAAAGAGAAGGAACCTTAGAACGTTGCAGTTATGGAGAAGTTTAGAGACAATGACATCAATGTCAAGAGTATCATAGTGGAATCTATAAAATACCACTTGATACCCTACATCTCCCATATTGACTCATCTAATAAGATGTATGATTCCCTAACAAACTCTTCTTAGTCAGAAACATTGGACAGGTAATGAGTCTGAAGAATGAGCTTTGTGACATAAAAATGAATGATGATGACAACATAACATCATACTTTGTGAGAATATCTCAGTTGAGAGATCAACTGCAAGCCATTGAAGAGATCATTTTAGAGAAGGAACTGGTAAATATAGTACTCAATGGTCTTCCCAAGACATGGGATGCATTTGTCGCAAGCATGAACACAAGGAAGGAGTATCCCACATTTGAAGAACTTTGGACTTCTTGTGCACAAGAATAATCAAATATTAGTGCAAAAGAGAAACCCCAAAAGAAATATGTTGATCAAGCCTTCAGAGAAAGGTTCAAGAATTTCAGGAATAAAAAGAATTTTGGCTCCAGGAAGAAACTAAATCAAGAGAAATTTATGTCAAAAATACAATGCTTCAATTGTCGAAAATATGGTCACTACAAGAATCATTGTCCTGATTTAAAGAAAAGGAAGGAAACACACGAAGCATCAGTTGTCGAAGAAAGGGAACCCTCAAAGAAGCCCAAGCGGGACAAAACAAACTTCTTGTTCTAAAACAAGGTAACAATATTCTTCATAATTCTTGTACATACCATGTTTACATAGTTTTTGTACATATCTTGCATATATATTTCTTAGAAGATAAGATGTTCAAATAAAAACAATACCTATGGAAGAACAACAAGATAATGATTGATATCACGATGACTACAAGTCAGGCAATACACATGAAAGGATGAAGTACATCAACAACCCCTGGTAACAATTCATGTGGAANAAGTCAGGCAATACACATGAAAGGATGAAGTACATCAACAACCCCTGGTAACAATTCATGTGGAAGCTATTAACATAAGTAACAGTTGCAAGATAAGCCGAAATCAGAATCAAACTTGAAGAAACCTGGAAGAAATAAAAACAGAAAGAAGTCAGCAATCAAGAGGAAATTGGAAAAAGACTTGTGACACTTTGCAGAAGGCAATAAGGATGTAGACGGAAGCGTGGACTCTCTTAGATGGAGGGAGTCGATTATATAATTCAAAAATAAGATCATGCATTCATGCATGAAGCAAGGATTAGGAGGGAGATAATCCTAAACAATATCATCCATTTAGGATTATGTAGTATCTATCCATGTTCCCATCAATGGTAGAAACCATGAAAAGCATCACGTGTTCAATTTGACTTTACAAGAAGTTTTCTTCGAAAAGAAGCCTTAAAGTATCCTTGGTTATCCATCCACATCCTGAAAGGAAGAAGTTGGAATCTTCAGGGCATGGAATCTATAGAAAACTCCATGGACCCAAGAGCCAAAGAGAAACATGAGGAATAACATGAGGATTTCAAGAGAGAAAGAAAATCCAGAAAAACCAGTCATTATATTGAGAATCGCAAGACTACTAGCTTGATCTGAACCTTCTAGAGGAAATCAAGCAGAAGAAATAAAATTTGTGATAAAGAACAATGTATGGAAGACTTATGAATGGAAGCATTGTGAGATACATAACTAAAGTTTCTCTCAGATGAAGGGAGAAGACTATGATGATAGCTTGTTCTAGTAACCAGACATACCTGAGCCATTATATCTCCTACAATATCCATGGGTTGGAGTTCACATCAGATGAATGTAAGGATTGTTCTCCTCAACAGAGTAATTGAACAAAGAAGCATATGTAGAGAAACCTCAAGGTTTTGAGGTATACCAGAAAGAGACTCTTGTATGCAGATGGAAGAAGATCTTGTATGGATTCAAACAACTTGGTGCAAAGCCTCCAATGCACAGTAGAAGCATGGTGAAAAACCTTATATAACAGAGATATTATATCAGAATGGTTACTCAGAAGTCCAGGATAATGGATTGCTAATCCATGACAGACTCTCATGATGACAAAAGAAGTGCCACTTGGATATGTTCCAATTTGACCCTTTCCACGATGTTATGAGCTAGCAGGAAACAAAAGAGTTGAATCCAACTATGATATACTATAATGATCAAAGATATATGAAACCTTCAGAGAAAACTAGTGTTCCAAAAAAACTGAAGTACATTGATATCAAGCATTACATTCTCTGTGATGAGGTCTAGAAAGGAAAAATGGTTCTCCAATATATCTACATAGATTAGCAGATAGTTTGGTAAAGCCTCTATCCAAGATGAAAGAGTTTGCGTACTCGAGAAACAAGCTGGAGCTCGTGGAGACGACTTCCTTATTGAAAAGGGAAGAGATGACTCCCAGGTTCGGAGGGAGCACTGATGTGTTATTGATTTATGGAAAATCATTTTTCAGTTCGAAAAAAATGGTCCAGAATGAGTAGTTCCTTTCGAGTTCGAAAAGTGGTTTGAGATTTCCAACGGACAAGAATTTTCCAGTTCAGAAAATAGTCCAGATCAAACGGTCATTTTCGTGATGAAAATGGTTCAATGGATTGTTGATGTACCATAGACAACAATTCCCCTTGTGGCCAGTGTGGGGGAATGGTATAGGACAATCTTTCTTCTTGGCAGTCACTCTCATTAGTGGTCAAGAAGACTGATCTACCTCGCCGGACAATCATTCTTTCGAAGCTCACGATTGTGAGCAGTTTCAAAGAATGGTTCGTTTTGGAGGTTGGTGCGGGACATTCATTTCCTTAGGAAATGGTCTGGATAGTCATTCCCTAGGGAAGATTCATTCTCTCCAGGATGCACTTTTTTTAGTGGCGGAGGAATGTCCTAGATAGGTGAAATGGTCTAGGTTCAACAATCAGGGACAGTCATTCCCTAGGGAAGACTCATTCTCTCGAGGTTTCACTTTGTTTAGTGCCAGAGGAATGGCCCAGATAGGTGAATGGTCCAGGCTCAGAAATCAGGACAGTTATTCTTCTATGCTTGAGAAGAATAGTCTAGTAGCTCATGAATGATGTTTTACCTTCTAAGGGAATATTCTCTTCCAGATCTCATAGATGTGAGTGGAATAATGGCCCAAATGATTCAATTTATATCATGATATTGTTCTTCTGTGTAGGTTGATATCATATGATATAATTTCTATGGATATTGTATGTCTCTGGACAGTAGATGTATGCTACTATGGTGGATGTGTTCCACTGGTTGTGACTATGTGTCACTGATTAAGTAGTTGTGTGCTACTTGGTGTGGTAGTGTACCACTGGATTGTAGTTGTGTACTACTATGGATAGACACAATTGTGTTCTATTGAATGACATTGTTCTGATTGCCTTGTAGACTATCAGTAGTGTTGAAAATGATTATCAGCTAGATGGATGATCAATGTACTGATGGACAGAGATTCTCCAGACGAAAAATGGTCCAGGACATTTATTCTTCTAGGACATATACCCGGATTAAAAGAATGGTTTTTGTATCAGTCCTTGGAGTGAGTGACTTATTCAGCATCATGTATGATTAATTAGATGGAGTATGGTTTCGAGACATGATGCAGTTGATGTTGTCATATGACATTGATAGTGATGATGGTGCTCGTGATACAATCATGAGATAGTCTATACAACTATGATGATGCTACCAGTTGAATGGTATGTTTGTGCTCAAGACCATTTCCTTCAATACCTCCCTAGATAGGAGGGAGTGTTGATATTATGGTAGTTGCGGGAGGTATTTACCCCCACATGTAACCCTAAAGAGAATAAAATATTTCGAGAAGCAAGAAGTAACCCTAAATCATTGAACATAGCCCTAGAAGACAAGTCGTCTCAAGGAAATAATTAATATTAAGTATTTAGTCTCCAGAATGAGAAGTCAGCCCAGACAGCTCAAGAAACAGTATAAATACAAGTAGACAGACCTCATTTTATACACACTGCTCATAATTTTAGCTGGGAAGAAGTGCGCACTGCAGGAAATGGGCTAGTGCGCAAGTCTGGTGAGTAGTTGCAGCCGGCAGCTGCCGCAGTCTGGTTTCTTGGTTTAGGCTTGGAATTTATGATGGTTATGGTTGGACTTTCTAATCAGTCTTGGTTATATTTATGCATTAGCCTTGGTTGGCTATTGGTTTTCTTCCAGAATCATTCTCTGTCAAGGTTAAGGTGCTCGGGGGTGGCTTCGTCCTATGGTTGGGTGACAATATTGTTATATTATCTATGGTTAAACGAACACATCCATTACTTTCTAACACCCTTCCTGTCCAAAAACTTGGTTGCCTAGCCAAACATCTGGGAAGCATCCTTTCCTAACAATAAATATTTGAAAACTGAGACAAATTCATTAAAAACCTCATAAAAATAATGGGAGGCCTTGTGCCTCCACAAGGCCTGGTACCAGAATGTTACTGGGTGGAATTCATAGTTTATTTTCTTGGACAGAGACAGTTTTGGAAATGGACAACAATGTGCTATTGCGAAAATCAAGTAGGATGACATATAAAATTTATTCTCTTCTTTGAATCGTGACAGTTGGGAGCATATTTCAATGGAAATTAGCTTCCTCCAATCAAAAATGAATTGTTCCTTGACTGTGAAGTACAAAATAAAAGAACTATGCGGGAAATGTTTGTCATGGATTCATGTCTCGTTATTCTTGTAAACAGCCAAGCAATTTCCTGGAATGGATTTCTAAAGGAACTGACCTGCAACTTTGTGATATCTTCGGGAACTGTTGTTGGGTCTGCGAGGAAATCAGGTAAGAGGTCTAACCCATTATCATGTTTTTCTAGGAACTGCTTGGAGTCTTGTCCTAGGAAGGTCAATGTTGGCTCCGACAATCTTAACATCTTGCGGAAGACCCGAGGGGACAAAGAAACAAGGAGAATGGTCGAGCAATGGAATAACTCTTTGGCTTGAAATATATTTTTCGGTGCACCAAGAAACCACCTCCTTACAGTAAAAAACCTCAGGGACACAGCCTGCACGAGCGATTCCAGAGGTCCAAATCACTTCATTCTGGGTGGAACAGAATGAATAGTAAGAGTGTTCCCTATACCACTAGAAGTTTTGGTCCTCACGTCCAAAGATATTCATTTTATCTCCACAAAACGGTTGTCGAGTTGCTGCCATAAGTTTACGAGAACATTCGTTTGCTTTAAACGATGTTTGAAATGAAGAGTTGGAAGGATAATATAACCCTCCGCAAATCTTGGTCCAATGGATGTGAATGGGAGATCTCCTCGAGCCTTTCGCTCATTAATGACAATCTCGACAGTTGTTGCATGATGCATTGTTAGCATTAAAGACTAGTAAATGTATACCTAGAAGTGCGAAGATGGCGGGTACGACAAAGAGCAATTAAGGATTGGAGATTTCGTGAACGCACCAACACGACGACCCGTGTTTGAGATGAACAATCGAAAGGGATATTATAACTCTCCGCAGAGATTGGTTTAATGTGTATTAATGGGATATATCCTCGAGCGTTTCGCTCATTAATGACAATGTTGACGGTTCCTGCATGATGAGTTGTTAGCATGAAAGGTTACTAATTGCATATTTAGAAAGAAGTACAAAGGTCGTGGGGACAGGAAAGAGCAATTAAGGAGTGTATAATTATTGAAAGTGGCTGGGCGGGCTTCAAAATAGGGTTACAAGGTACAACCATTAGAGGTGAGGGCCTGAGGGTGTCTCGGAACTTTTTGAGTGCAAAACGCATAACACACAAGAGGGCATGATGGGATTGCCCAGAGGTCAATTTGTATATTGCGAAACTCCGAGTACTATTTGCAGGCCATAGAACAATGGAAGCGCAATCATGAGCCCGCTTGTCCGGGAACCCGCAATCGAAAAAGTGGCTTAATTATGGAATAGGGAAACGGTTGGTCGGACTCGTTTTCGCTAATATATTGAAATTTGTAATAGATATCCCATTACCTGGCAAGATCTTTTCTGCATGTTTCTGGGCAAGTTCTGTAGCGATAGTCAATGTGACTGTCTCGTCGAGCCTTTTGCTTTTTAATGAATATCTGTATGGTTGTTGCATGATGAATTGTTAGCATTAAACCTTGGTCATTGCATACTTTGAAAGAAATGTGAAGGTGGCAGGCACAGTAAACAATGACTAAGAATCGGAGATTTCATGAACCCGCCAACCCGAGGATCCACGAAAGAGATTCCATGAAATGGGAAAGTATGTAAAGCGGTCGGATGGGCTTAAAAATATGGTGACAATGGTTCCCCAGAAGACGTGAATTCCCGTGGGTCAAATTGTATGTCTCAGAACTTTTGAGTGAAAAATGTGTACCACGGAAGAGGGGATGATGTGGGAGTTCGGCGATCAATTTGTATATGGCAGAAGTGTGGGATATCTCCTCGATCTTTTCGCTCATTAATGACATGTTTAAGGTTCTTGCATGATGAAGTGTTAGCATTAAATATTACTAATTGCATATCCAGAAAGAAGTACGAAGGTGGCGGGGACAAGGAACAACAATTAAGGAATGGATAATTATCAAAAGTGGTTGGTCGAGCTTCAAAATAGGGCTACAAGATACAACCAACAGAGGTGAGGGCCCAAGGGTCAAATTGTATCTCTCGGAAGTGTTGACCGCAGAACGCGTAACACGGAAGAGGGCATGATGGTGCATTCTTGTGGATAAATTGCATATTGTGGAACTTCAGGTATTGTTTTCTACTCGCGGAACATTGGAAACACAATCCTGAGCCCGCCAGTCTGAGAACCCGCAATCGAAAAAGTGTTGAATTATGGAACAGGGAAATGGTAGGCCAAACTCGATACATAGTGGTTGCAACATGTGCAACTATGGAAATGTACCATGTCATGAACATACAACCAACTTGCGGCTAAGTATTGAAAGGAACGGCGGACGGTCGGGCTCATGACGGGGCATTCCAGTGGAAAAATTGTATATCGTGTAATTCTGGGTATTGTTTGCAAGTCACGGAAGATTAGAAACACAATTTTGAGCCCGTCAGTCCAGGAACCCGCAATCGAAAAAGTATCTAAGTATGGAATAGGGAAATGGTAGCCCGAACTTGTTTTCGCTAACATATTGAAAGTTGTAATAGCTTTCCCATTACCTGGCAATATCTTTTCTACATGTTATTTGACAAGTTGTGTAGGGATAGTCAATCTGATTGTCTCCTCGAGCATTTTTCTTATTAATGACGATCTTTATGGTTGTTGCATGATGAAATATTAGAATTAAAACTTTGTTGTTGTGTATTTTGAAAGAAGTATGAAGGTGTCCAGCACAGGAAACGATGACTAGGAATTGGAGATTTTGTGAACCCGCCAACCCGAGGATGCAAAATAGGGTGACAAGGTTTCCCCAGAAGACATGAGGCCTCGACGGTCAAATTGTATCACTTGAAACATTTGAATTCATAATGTGTAACATTGTAGAGGGGACGATGTGGGAGTCTGGTAGTCAATTTGTATATCGGGGAGGTCTGGGTGTTGTTTGTAGGTCACGGAACAATGGAATTTAATCTAGAGGCCAAAATAATTAATGTGTATTGGGAAAGGCGTGATTGTGGCGGGGATGGAAGGGAGCCATAAATGGTTTGAAATTTTTTATGAACCCGGGTAAAGTGAAGCTTGCGAGTTGGAGGAGCCCGGGGTAGAATTGTAGATCACGAAATTTTTTGGGTGCAAGATGTATATCACAGAACAGGTGGAAAATTTTGGCTAAGTATAGAAAGGAACGATGGTCATTTTGAGAACTGTAAATGGAAGTTTAATGCGTGTTAATGGAAGATGTCCTCGAGGTTTTTTGCTTGTTAATGCCAATTGTTTTGTACCATTGTGTTCAGTTGTCACTAGTAAAACCATAATTAATGTGCATTGGGAAGGGCGCGAAGGTAGTGGGGATGGAAGGAAACGATATATGCTTTGAAACTTTTGTGAACCCTAGTAGAGTGAAGCTTGCGAGTTCGAGGATTCTGGGGTGGAATTGTAGATCACAGAAGTTTTGAGTGCAAGATGTATATCATGGAACAAGTAGCAGCAGAGTTCGAAAGCACCAGCCTCGGCAACCACGGCCATAAAATTGTCTAAGTATGGAAAGGAATGGCGGTCGATCGGACTCATCATGTGAGGATATAGATGGAGATGAATATCTGTCAGTCTGCCAACCCAGGAACCCGCGATCATAGAAAGGTGACTAAGTATATAACTAGAAAGGGATAATAGACAGGAAGAAGAAAAGGGGAAAAGGGTTAAGTATCTCACAGAACAACATCTATTGTTCGTTTATTAATGCCAATATTTTGGAACCCCTGGTGAGTTCTCACTAGTAAAAGCATAAATTGTAGATGACAAAAATTTTTGGGTGCAAGATGTATATTACGGAACAGGGGGCATAAGTGTTCAATACCGCAAACCCAGGACTCGGTGGTCAGATAATTGGATAAGTATTGAAAGGGACCACAGTCGGTCAAGCTCATGGTGTGAAGATATAGATGAAGATGAGCATCTGCTAATCCGCGAACCTAGGAAGCCGTGATCATAGAAATGTGACTAAATATAGAACCACAAAGGGATAATAAAGGGGAAGAAGACAAGGAAATTTTAAAGAGAATTTGTTTATATTTATTCCAATAATATTCATATTAATATATATTAATAGATTATTTGTGGTCCAAATGTAAATCATCTTCCAATTTACAAGGTTTTTTTCGGTTCACAAATTTCGTTAAAACCCATAAGCAATAGAAATAAATAATATATATATGACGTAACATTTTTTATATGCACATACTTTAAAAAAACTCTGAATTGTGACCAAGGGTTCTGGTTTCAGGGCCATAGTTGCCATGAGTGCACCTGGGGGCAGGGAATCAGCTCCCCCCCCCTCCTTCCTCGACTAATGACGCCTTCAGGAAACTCATCAACGCCCAAGGTAAGAAAACCTCTCAGTCTGAAATCCCAAAATTCATCAAGAAACTTGATGCGATCCTGGAAATAATGTTGTCAGAAGACCAACCCATCAAGATTTCCCTGGCTTTGGCTGAGAGGGGCTTAGTCGACCAATTTACGGGGTTATGGCCTTCGGTAAAGACAACGGACGACTGGATCCAGCGAAACTGGAGGCCCCAACTGCAACAAAGCATAACCTGCTACCCTGTGGGAAGGGGCTTCTTTATATTTGAGTTCATTTCGAAAGAAGATCATGATATGATATTCAGAAGCGGGCCTTATTTCATGGGCACCCAAGGCCTTTATCTAAATAGATGGACGCGTGACTTTGACCCTACTGTTGATGTTCCAAAAGAGGTCCCGATCTGGGTTCGCCTCCCAAATCTCCCGGTCCACTGATGGAGCTTCCAATCCCTGCAAATGATCGGAAACGGGCTCGAGAGGTTCATCGATAAAGCCGACAACAAAGGAAATTACACCTATGCCAGAATATGTGTATAAGTTGACCTCGAAGCTGGGCTCCTAGAAGCGGTAAAACTCACTGTAGGAACCTAGCATCATTACCAAAAGCTAGATTATGAACCCCTGTCGTTCAAGTGTAGAAATTGCCATGAACATGGCCACTTCCAAAGGAACTATCCTAAAACTCAGCCTTCGGCGAAATAAGATGGCAAAGGTTGGCAGAAGGTAAAGAAAGGAAAGGCAAATAAGCCAAAAGAAAAAAAATCTCAATATCCAGAAAAGTAAAACCAATCAAGTCCAGAAGTCAATGAAGGATTAGCAAAATCAACCGAAGAAAAAGACCCTCAACTCCATGACCCTATGACGTCTGAAACCCCTGATTTGATCCACGATCCAACAATTTCAAAAAACCTTACTAAATCACAGGATGAACACATCACTCTGAGCACGGAATCTGGAGGAGAATCGGATGGAGGAACCTCTGAATCAAGTATCTCTCATGGGATGCTAGAAAGGCCATCGAGAGGAAGGAAACCTGAGAAAAAGAAAAGAGAAGAACAATCCTACCAGGACGTAGCGCAAGGATCCCAACACACCATGCCTGAAATGATGAGCACCAAATCCATAAGGAAGCAAAGGAAGGCCCTGAAAGGGGCCACCACCCTCCAAATCGTCAAGTAATACAATACGTCTCCTGGAACTGTAGAGGTCTCGGAAGTAAATTAAAAGAAGATGCCCTGAGAGATATAGTCTGAATGACAAAACCCGAGATTCTCCTAATCTAGGAGACTAAACTGGAGGAAGATGACCTCCTCCGTGCAAGATATTCATTTTGGAAAAAAGGATTTGGAAAAGCCGTAAGTGCAAGAGGAGCCTCGGGAGGTATAGCCACCTTCTGGGACAACTCTAAACTAGATCTGATTGATGAAGAAAGCAACACTCACTGGGTCTATACCAAACTACTCCATAAAGATTCGGGACATCAAGTAAGTCTGTTTAACCTCTACGTCCCAATTATTATGTCAAAAAAGAAGACCTATTGGGACTCTCTGAAGATTTTCCTTAATGCACATAACACTGAAAACTTAATACTCGTCGGAGATCTCAATGTGACCCTCTCATCCACAGAAAAAAAGGGGGCTCGTCAGTCCGCGATCCAGCAAGAGAATGGGTGGAAGATATTATGATTGATTGGGATCTGGAAGATGTCAAGCCAAACCAAGGAAAATATACATGGTCCAACAAATGGGTTGGCCTAGGACATATTGCAACCCGACTAGATAGATTCATGGTCTAATCCTCCTTCCTGACTTTCAGTCTCATGGCAAGATCAAAAATCCTTCCGAATTACACCTTTGACCATAAGCCCATCCTCCTTTCTCTCGACCCTGGGGAAAATTTGGGCCCTATCCCTTTCTTTTTTATCCCCCTCTGAACAAGCCAAGAAGGTTTCCAAGAATTCTTCTCTGAATCCTGGCAAAGACAGACGCTAGGCTCCCCTTTCTTCATTTGGGAAGAAAATCTGCGCAGATTAAAAAAGGACCTCAAAGCTTGGGCAAAGAAATTCAACTCCCCTACCATAGAAAAAATACGCACTCAAATCTCCCTGGACGGACTTCAAAAATCCTCTGAAGACAACCCGTAGACCAAGGAATACTTATCCCAAGAGGCCAACCTCCAAAAATCCCTCCACAAAGCTTGCAGAACCGAAGAAGAGTACTGGAGAATAAAATCAAGAAATCTCTAGCTCCAAGCTGGGGATAAAAATACAACCTATTTTCACAAGCAAGCGGAAGCTGGGAAGAGTTTCAATTCGGTTACTCAAATTAACTTCCAAGTTCAAGTCATCCAAGATTTTGAAGGAATAAAGAGAGTCACACACTCCTATTTCAAAGATCTGTTCATCGCCCCAGAAGATGAAGCTTTAGATCCAACGAGATATCCATTATCTTTGGTTCTGAAGCTAGTAGGGATTGAGGAGAATAAAAAGTTGACAGCTCCAATAAACATGCAAGAGATAAGAAGATCCTTAAACCAAATGGATCCATACAAATCCCCTGGTCCGGATGGGTTCACCGCTCGATTCTACATTTCCTGTTGGCCTACTATCCAGAAAGATCTTCTCATAATGGTCAAGAAATCACAGAAGTGTCTCAAGATGGGAGGAAGCACCAACTCTTCCTTCCTAGCTTTAATTCCCAAAGTGAAAGGAGCCAACAACTTCAACAGATTCCGACCCATCTCCTTGTGCAATACAAGGTACAATATCATCACTAAAATAATTGTTAATAGACTCAAGAATCTGCTCCCTGGAATAATTCTGTAAAATCAAGGAGGCTTCATAAAAGGAAGGCATATTCTGGACAATATCATCTTGGTCCAAGAGGCCATTCACTCCAGCTGCCAGAGGAAATACAAAGGTATGATTGTTAAACTAGATCTAGCAAATGTGTTTGATAAAGTTCGTCTCGACTTTCTTTTTGCAGTCATGGATAAGCTTGGGTTTGGGGAAGACTTCACAAATTGGGTCAAAGCTTGTGTCTCCTGCCCCTGGATCGCCCCGCTGGTTAACAGATGCCCCACAGATTTATTTCAAGCCTCAATGGGATTAATGCAAGGTTGTCCCATGTCTCTGCTTCTGTATGCCATCTAGGCGTCAGTTCTCAACTTCCAGTTAGACAACTGCCTCCAGAACAGGTCCCTTTCAGGAATAAAAATGGCCCACAATGTCAAACATATTAACCACGCTCAGTTCGTCGATGATACCATGTTTCTTGGAGGAGCCAACGTCACCTCAGATAGGTGCTTCAAATCTGAGCTTGATAAGTACAAGGACGCCTTAGGCAGCGAAAGAAGTCTACACAAAAGTAAGATTTTTGGGTGGAATTGCATGGCTAGGGAAATCACAGACATTTCCAGAATTCTTGGAATTGAGGGTACAATTACTTGGGACTCTTTCAAGTATCTGGGAGTTCCCCTTTTCAAAACTTCCGGAAAAATTGAAGCTAAGAATTCTGGCATGGGGGGCAAACTGGCTAAATCTGGCTGGGAAAGTAGTTCTGATAAAATCTGTCCTAACTAGCCTCCCTCTTTTCCAGAACTCAATCCTTCGGGCCCCTAAAACAATTAATCTCAAAATCGAACAAATGATGAGGTGCTTCCTCTGGGAAGGAGGTAGGAACAACGAAAGAAAACTTCACCTTATCAACTGGGATAAGATCAAAAAGCCTCTGTTGGAAGGACGCTTGCAAATCCGAGACGTGGCCACCCAAAACCTTGCAATGGGGGGAAAAATTTTGTGGCTCTTAGTGTCGGGGAAAAAAACATGGAGTAAAAGAACTCTCTACAAAAATTACTTCTCGGGGCAAAGAGACAGATGCCTGGAATGGCCCCCAAAAGTTTTGAAAGGCTCACTGATTTTTTCTCTTCTCCTGAGAGCTCTAGAACACCTAAAAACAAATCTTCACTAAATCCTTGGAAATGGAAAGAAAATTAACATTTGGGAGGATCCTATCCTTGGATCCAAACCCCTAAACCAATCAGAGGGTATGGAAAATATCAAAATCTGGCTTCAGAACAATGACCGCAAAACCCTTTGGGACATCTCGGAATGGGAGGAAGGGGATAACTCTCCCTGGAAAAAATGGAACCTAGGAGATTACCCTGACTTTCTCGAGGCAGAAACCAAGGTCCTGTTGGAAGATCTCCAAGGAAATTCCCCTTGCAAGAACTCGATAAAAGAATCTCGAGGCTGGGGGGGTCTCTACAGGAAAATACACATCAGTTGTTGGTTACAAAGATATTCAAGCAATCCCTCATGTTCCTCCCGACCCCTCTCCCTGGAAAACTATATGGCATTTCCTGTCTATCCCCAAGATTGATATGTTCAGCTGGACCTTAACCCACAAAAGCGACCTCACCAGTGAAAATCTAAAGAAGAAAGGTTAGGAAGGACCCTCCCATTGTCCTCTTTGTAAGGAAGCCGAAGAAACTGCAGACCATATCTTCATTGAGTGTGTGTATACAACCGAAGTCTGGACTCACTTTTTAAACCCCTTAAGCTTCAGCTTCCCCTAGTCCCTATCCGAGTTGATAAGCAATTGGAAGTACCTTTCCCAGTTCTCCATGAAGAAAGAGAACCTCTTAGAAAGTTGTTGGATGTGGCTTCCTAAATTCCTATTCTAGAAAGTTTGGCTTGAAAGGAACAATAGAATTTTTGGGGAGGAAATCCGAATGTCGTCTCAGGTCGCCCAAAAGATTAAAGCCATGATGAGTGAATCCCTGAACTCCAATCATACTTTGAACAATTTAACCCCTCTAACCCCGAAGGAAGACCTCTGGCTCTCATCTTATGTCTCGAACCATACAAGCAGAGCAAACCTCAAAAGCCCCCAAAAAGAAAGATGGGAAATAAGAATGGAAGACCTCGAGTTTATAAAATGGCATTCCTCCCTAGAAGAGAATTGTCTCTTCTTCGACGGGGCCTCAAAAGGGAATCTCGATCCATCAGGAGGGGGAGGGGTTTTGATGGATCTGTTGGGCAAGGTGTAACTCTCCTACACATGGGGGCTCGGAATGGACTTCAACAACCATGCCAAAATCCTCACCCTGTGGCAGGGACTAAACCTAGCAGCAAAATGAAATGTTCAAAGACGAGAAATATTTGGAGATTCCAGGATAATCATTCAGGCCATCAACGATAAAAAGAAACCAAAGACCCTCCAGCTGGCCCACATCTACTCGAAGATAATCCTCCTCCTGTCTAAATTCACCTCCTTTAAAATCTATCATATTCTCAGAAGCCTGAATAGTCTTGCGAATGCCGAGGCCAATAGAGGCTCACTCCTAAGCAAGAACACACTCCACATGAATGGTGAGTACATGGATGCCTCAATCCCATGAGCCTTACCTTTGTCCTGTCATGTCAGGCTCTGCTCATAATAGATTGGATGGTCTACATATACATCCATGAGCTTTATTCTCCATAACAGAAATCAACCACTTGCAGGTAGTATCCATCCTGCGTGATGATGACGGGTACAACAAAGGTATGGAGCACCTCTCCGATCCAGGAGACTCAGTAGGCATTCTCGGCTATATCTCGGCCAAGGTGATCCAGTTCTTCACCGATCTGGCCCAACCCCAAAGCTATTATCTCAGGAATTCGTGGTGCAAAGGAAGGCAAGAGACAATGGCTTCGCCCTCATCTCCTGAACCCACGCTGGAAGAAAGAATCAATCTTATGCAGAAAGAGCTATATAGGATCAAAGGATCGGTCAAGGAGTAGACCAACCTAATGCTCAGCCTGGATATTGTTGGAGCTAATCGTTGGGACTCCATAAATCAAGAGCTCAAAGTGCTCAGAGAAGAATTAGTCAACGAAGTCGAGGTCAACTTCAAAGACATTGAAAATGTGATTGGAGGGATACGCCACCAGCTAAGCAAGATTGAAATGAACGTTGAGGACCTCTCCAAAGCCTGGCCCAACACCTTAAAGGCCCAGGCGAGTTCAGACGATGACTAGCCCACCCACCGCACTGTTACTGTAATCTTCTCCCTTGTTCACGGAAACTAAATCAATCTCTTTGGGTCCCCTCGAGACCCTCTTCCATCCTCTAGAATTTTGTAAAAATGGCTTGAGGTGTCGCTCAAAGAAAGCTTTCCTGTTTTCTGCTAGACTATGGTATGTAATGCACCCGACAGCCTATTTGTCGGATTATAATCTATAAACCCATTATCTATTTCTGTAAAAAAAAAAAACATTTTTTATATGCATGGATATTATCAAATAGAAGAAGCTGTAATATATGCAGAATAAGAAGTTGTAATATATGCAGAATATTGAACAGAAACATGACGTCAACACCTGAGTTTCCTTGTTGAAATAGATTCATTAATTCATTCTATTTACGGGACCCCGAAGAATGAAAGCAGGACGGATCCTCCCATTACTTTCTTAAGTATAGGGTGGACGCCACATAAGTATGGCCTATCACAAATTATTCTTCCATGTAAAATGTAAGGAGCGAATAGAGTATCTTTTATTTAAATCGAAGTGTTGGGCAACAGAAAGAAAAGCTTGTCGTGCAAGTTTAACCACACACAAAAAAAATACAAAAAATAAAAATAAAAAACAATATCAGACATTGGAAAACACTAAACAAAAACCTCAAATATTCTATATTCAGATAAACTAGGTTACAAAATACAGCTGAGATTATTTCCCAAAATAGTTGTCTTGAAATAGTTCAGTAGATATTCTCTTAAATTTAAATGTGTTTTCCATAATGATTGCAATTGGGGCTGCCGCGGACAAAAAAATCAAATGCGTACAATAATCAAGCTTGTAGATAGTATTTTATAGATTTCAACTTGATCATCAAATGCTTTCCTGGTAAAAAACAACGAGTTGAATATCAATTTCGGGTCTTGACTCTTGGAGTTCATTGGTGTTGGCAGCTAGATCTTTCCCATCTTCTTGCATAGCTTGTCTCTTCTAGATATGGCCTGCCTGCATTAGTTGTTTATTCAAAATTCCATACTTTGCTAAGTGTTAATTTCCCTCTCATCGAAAACTTGGGGTAAGGTGCCTTCCTTGTAATGTTCTGGTCATCGACATCTGAGACAACTTAGAGATGCAATTTAGGCTCAATTCAAAGACGAGGGAGTGGTTTTATGTGACGTCAGATTTGGGGGGAAAATATCATGTTAGCCAACAAAAGCTGAGACAAAAAAATTCAAGTATGTTGTGACTATTATTCTCCATATATTCGATTATATGTTTGGTTGAAAGGCCTGCCTAAATATTTGTATGTTGAATTTCATTGTTTTATTGTTGTAAATTGGAAGGAACGTCCAAGTCACCTGCAAAATGCTCCTCTGTTCAATTATATAGCTTCTTCCAGCAATACAGATCTGGCAAGTGTATCAAATGTTGCAGATCACATCAGAATATATCTTTCATCATAGGGGTGGCAGACATTGTGGCTCACAAAATGGTCTGGAATATTTGGAAGTGACGCCAAATAGTACTCCATGCCCAAATATACTCAGAAGGAAATTAAAAATTTGGATCCTCACGAAGGTGAGAAACTGTATGCGTGTTTGAATCAACATTCTAAAATTACAAAACCTTTTATGACAAAGTTGCAATAGACTTGACAGACAACCAACTTATATGTCAACGATTGTTGAGTGACCTCTAGATGTAGTAATAGACTCGACATACAATCAAATTTCGATCACTACTGATACTAATGTCAAGTGAAACAATTCGTGACCCCATGCTCCAAGTAGTTTCAGCTTCAGGCATCCACATTGGCAATGACTCCAGGCTCTAGATAGCTTCGGCTTCATACATTGACACTGGCGATGGCAATGGGAACAATGCCATTGACTACAGTTCAGTAATGCGATGAACAAGCAGGCCTGTCATTGCCAAAGCACTTAGATTGCAGGATTGTCAGACCTGCAAAGAGAATTGACTTTAGTTTTTCTTTGTCACAACAATTACAATGTTTCTATGAGTCCATAAATCTTTGGAGGTTAGGTGTCATGTGCGATGATGACCTTGACATTAGGTACATGTCAGACATCTATTATATGACATTGTAGTGTTAATGTGATTTCCATAGTGGACGATGGATCGATTGCATTGGCACAAGCAATATTAATTGTGTGATTAATTAACATCCTTGAAGGACGTGAATCCCAAACAATGCCTGAATCTTTTCGAACAGTCGTGTGTTAAAAAAATACATTGTTTTATATTTTAAGAAATAACAAATTATATTTTCTATGTCTAACATTAGGTTTCACACATAAACCTTTTTAAGTTAACCGAAATTAATATATAGTCAACTCAGATTTCCGGAAGCGATCAAATTCCCTAGAGCTAGTTTATTTCCATCATGTTGGTTTGGATAGAAGGATCCACCACCAGGACAAAGAAAGAAGGTAGCAATAAAATCACTTGTGCAAACGCAACTTGGTGATGGAAGCACTCTATGACCAGGAAGAAACTATGTCCTTATTGATCTGTGATCCTGATGAAAAACTCAAGATGTGCTTGTAGCAAGGCCATGGCAATTTATTTGATCCAGACAAGGCAATACTTCAAGCATCGAGCAATTCCTTCTTCTTTTTTCAAATATCGGATCTACTGCGATAGAAGAAATGCATTCTCCTTATTCAAAGCAAGGGAAACAATAGGAAGATTGATATTCGGTGGAAACAACTCTGGAATATCCTACTACATCAAGGTCTCTTCTAAAGAATGAAACAAAATGATTACACGAAGGTGGTAGTAAAAGGTGATTTTCATAAACCAAATCATTACCTGAACACGTCAAACTTCTTGCAGAAGGTGGTAGTATAAAGTAATCTTCAGAAAGTGTTTCAAATTACATAATCCATAATTCCTTCCCATTAAATTTTCGCAGTTACATGTCGATGTAGGCATCATAAAATTTTGAGAGCCTCCTTCCCTAGTTATATACCCACCTTCAACTACGAGGAGAATATTCTTGCAAAGAGCGGCAAGCTCTTCGACCCAGATGCAATCATATGCATAGGAATAGTGAAAACAATGTGCAATATCGATAGAAAGTTGATTGTATGTGGAGTCTGTTACTACATCCAGAGGACGGTGAACAAACTTTGATAAAGAATCTAACTTTCTGTCAAGTCGGTTACCACACCCCGAAGTCGCTCAACAAAATTTGAAATAGAAACTTCTGTAATTTTAGGATGTCGATTCAACCACCCAAACAGTTTCTCACATTCGTGACGATCCAAATTTATAATTTTCTTCTGAGTTTATTCACGAACAGAGTAATATTTGGCGTCATTTCCGAATATTCCAGACCATTTTGCAAGCCATGATATTTGTGACTCCTCTGACGAAAGATAAATTCTTGTGTGGTCTGCAAGATTTGATACATTTGCCAAATCTGTGTTGCTGGAAGAAGCTATATAATTCAACAAAGGATCATTTTACAGGTGACCTAAAAGTCCCTTCCAATTTCCAGTAATAAAACAAAGAAGTTCAACATACAAATCTTCAGGCAGGCCTTTCAACCAACCAAAGCATCGAATACAGAGAGAATACCAATCATAAGATACTTGATTTTTTATTGTGTTTGAGTTTATGTTGGCTAACAAAGTTTTTTTCGCTCAAAGTTGACGTCACATAAAACCATTACGTCGTCTTTCAATTGGGCCTGAATGGCATCTCTAATTTGTCTCACATGTGGATGACCAGGAACATTACAACGAAGGCAACTTAAATCCCAAGTCTTCCATGATAGAGAGAAATGGAAATAAGTATTTAAAATGAACGTTGGAGAATGACAGTATAATCTTCCATAAATCTTGGTTTAATTTTTTTTAATGGCAGATGTCCTCGATCTTTTCTCCTATTAATGCCAATATTTTCAAATATCTGTGTTGAATAGTCACTAATAACATGAGTTAACATTCCCATATGCAAGTAGATTCTCAAATATGACAACCTGTAATATATGCACAGTATTCAAGAGGGACATGACGTCAAGACCTTTGTGGATGACACGTTTGTGGATGACATAGGGGTAGTACAATATTGCATTGTTACTATGATGATGCCTTAAAAAAACTAAAATAACCAACAATGTTTTCCAATTCAAGATGGACGCAAAAAAAATCATTAGATCCCATAATATTCACCCATTAATGTGTTTTAATGGGAGATGTCCTCAAGCTTTCAGCTTATTAAAGCCATATTTTCAAACCTGTCTAGTGAGTTGTCACTAGTAAAATCATAATTAATGTGCATTGGGAAGGGCGGAAGGTGGCGGGGATGGAGGGGAGTGAAAAATGCTTTTAAACTTTTCTGAACCTGGGAGTCTGTGAACCCGCAAAACTTTGAAGACTCAACTAAGTATGGAAAGGCGGGTCAGACAAACAGAGTCATCATAGTAGAGTCAGGCTTGTGATTTCAAGGAGTTTGGGCTCGAATTGTAGATCACCGAAGTTTTGGGTGCAAGATGTATACCCCCAACATAGGGCACCAAAGTTCGATAGCGCATATCCACGAACCTGCATTCATAAAATTGGCTAAGTATGCAAACGAACGATGGTCAGTCGGACTCGTGATGTGAATATATAGATGGAGATGAGAATTTTTCAGTTTTCCACCCTGGTAACCGACAAGAAAAGAAAAGCGACCAAGTATAGAACCAATCTTTTTGAATATGTGTGTTGAATAGTCACTAATAACATGAGTTAGCATTTCCATATGCAAGCATATTCCCAAATATGACAACCTGTAGTATATGCACAATATTAAAGAGGGACATGACGTCAAGACCTTTGTGGATGGCACGTTTTTGGATGAAAGTGGGGTAGTACAATATTGCATTGTTACTATGATGATGCCTTAAAAAAACTAAAATAACCAACAATTTTTTCCAATTCAAAATGGACGCAAAAAAATCATCAGATCCCATAATATTCGCCTGTTAATGCGTTTTAATGGGATATGCCCTCTATATTTCCGCTTATTAGTGCCAATATTTCCGAACCTATATGGTGAGTTTTCACTAGTAAAATCATAATTAATGTGCATTAGGAAGGGCAGAAGGTGGCGGGATGGAGGGGAGTGAAAAATTCTTTTAAACTTTTGTGAACCCGGGAGTCCATGAACCCGCGAAACTTTGAAGACTTGACTATGGAAATTCAAGTTGGTCAGACGGAGTCATCGTGGGTAGAGTCAGGCTTGCAAGTTCTAGGAGTCCAGGGTCGAATTGTAGATCACCAAAGTTTTTGGTGCAAGATGTATACCCCGAACATGGGGCACCAGAGTTCGATAGCGCCTATCTGCAAACCCGCATTCATAAAATTGGATAAGTATTAAAACGAACGTCGATCAGTCAGACTCGTGATGTGAAGATATAGATGGAGATGAGTAATTGTCAGTTCGCCACCCAGGGAACCCACGAGCACAGAAACACGACTAAGTATAGAACTAGAAACACATAATATAGGGGAAGAACAAAAGGGAAAAATAGGTAAGTTTAGAAGAGGAAAAAGAAAGGGAGACAAGAACTTTATCCCTCACACAAAAACACTTAGTCTCATAATTGTGAAGCCATAGAAACACATTAACTATGGTAAAAACATTCTCAGCTATGAAATATAGTTGGAGCTCGACAAACTTTGGTTCAAGTCAAAAGAGATGTTGTTTATATCTACTACAAAAAAAATCATATTATTTTATCTTAATAGCATTTTTTGGTGGCCCAATTGTAAAACCATGTTCCAATTTGTGTTTCTCAAGTGGAGATGTGTTTTTGAAGAAACCAGTGAACAAGTACGAAGAGGCTCAACTACAGCTTCAGGACCTCAACTATGCAAATTTTAATCAAACAACAATAAGCAGGATCCAACGAACCAACGAGCAAGAATCAACTAGTCAACCAGGAATGTCGGTGAAGAACAATATTGTCCAAATTTACTGCAGACAAGATTGTATAAAAAAATCGAAGGAATATATTGTAACACACCTGTTAAGCAAACATTTCAGGTTGTGAGGCCTGGCAGGTAAACATGTAAGACTGTGAGGACCGTGCAAAGGCCTCCCACTGTGTAAACATTTAAGAAAGTTGTAGTTTGCACCGTTGGCATTCTGCATCCGCAATTGGAACACCTACATAACACCCAATGACATATAAAAAAGGAAATCGAATTTTCTCGTCGCATATGAACATGTTCTGGAAGAGGATTTTGACTCAGGCATCTCCAGAATTTAAATTTTTCACTTGAAAATTGGAAATAGAAAACAACAAAGAATGAATAATAACTTAAACCTAACAAAGAAACCCACCCGTCAATGGGGAACGAAAGAAGCCCAGTTCCAATCGCGGTTGCAGAATCTCAAGCGTGCAAACTGCAACAGCAGCAACAGGAAAACAAGAAACCAGTCAACAATCAATGAGCAAGCATCAACCAGTGAACCAATAACACCGCTAAAGAACAATATTGCCCATATTCTAACAGGCATGTTAAGCAATGCAGGAATGCAACTGCAGCACCGAGACCCATTGGTGAATGGAGAAGGAAAGAAGCGCAGTCCCTGGCCTGAAAACTGCAACAACAGGTCCAACTGCAAATCCAAGACCCCAACCTTGAAAAGTTGAAGCAAACAAGAGAAAGCAACAAACAACAAACCAGTGAACAAGCACCAAAAGGCCAATGATGATTTTAGGGGATAAATTTCTCTCATGGGCTAATTTTCCATGGTTTTTCCAAAAACGAGATTCGTTATTTTAAAAATGATTCCCCCAAATTCTATAGGATAAAATTATTTTGCCTTAAAAATCGCCAAAATTTTATAAAAACTATATAAAATCCTTAGAAATTTGAATATTTTTACAAAAATATCTTCAATCATTTATAGTTGGCATGTGAAGGATTAGAAGATTCGCCAAGGTTTCTACATTTTAAAATAAATTTCCATCCTTAAAATCATTCTTGCAAAAGGCCCAACTGCAGTTGTAGGACCTCAGATCTGCAAAGTTGAATCAAACAACAATAAGAAGCATCCAGCAAACCAAGGAGCAAGCATCAACCAGCCAACCAGGAATGTTGGTGAAGAACAATATTGGCCAAATTCACTGCACAGAATATTGTATCAAAACATCGAAGGAAAATGTATTGTAACATAGTTGTTAAGCAAACATTTCAGGTTGCCAGGCCTGTCAGGTAAACATTTAAGGATGTGAGGATCGTTCAAAGGCCTCTCACTATGTAAAAAATTAAGAAAGTTGCAGTTTCCATGGTTGGTATTTTTCAATACTGGGAACGATCAAAATCCTCTTGCAGCCCATGTTTGTATGTTATTACTACGACCAGAGAAGCAGGATTGTAATGGTGTCTTCGTCTTGTTCCTAATCGCCAATGTTCGACACATAACCCACCTCCATCACAGCCACAGTGACATATAAGAAATGGAAATCGTATTTTCTCCTCACATACAAAGATGTTCTATAAGAGGATTTTGACTCAAGCATTTCCATTATTGAAATTTCTCACCTGCAAACTGCAAATAGCAAACAACAAACAATGAATAGGAAGCTAAACATGGCACCGAAACCCACCTGTAAATGGGGAACGACAGAAAGCCAGTTCGAATCGTGGTTGCAGAATCCCAAGTGTGCGAATTGCAACAAGACCAACAGGAAAACAAGAATAACAGCAACAGGCAAACAAGAATCTAGTGAACAAGCAAGGACCAAGCATCAACCAGTGAACTAGTAATGTCGTTGAAGAACAATATTGCCCATATTCACTGCAGAGAACATTGCATAAAAAAAATCAAAGGAAAATATATTGTAACAAGCATGTTAAGTAAACATTTAAGGCTGTGAGGCCTATTAGGTAAACATTTAAGTTTTTCAGGACTGTTGTGTAAACATTTAAGAAAAAATGCAGTGTGGCAGGTCTGTTATGTACGCAAAAACAATTATTATATTATTTTATAATAATATAAAATAATAGTAACAATAGTTCGAACAATAGAGGCTATGCAAAAAAAAAAAAATTATTCAAAGGACAAACTAATATCAAGTCAACTAATAAAAAACTGACTCTCTATGTTCAAAACTTTGGATATCTAAACATTTCAAAAAAATCTTAAAAATTCAGAAAAATCATAGATGATCAAAAACTTTTGATATGCTAACATATAAAACATTGGGAATAGTGAAGCTGCCAATAAGACCTCCAATCTGTTATCCAATGAGATCATGACATATATGGTATTTTGTATTATATATAAATCAATGTTTTTAGTTCGCTAGTTCCAACAATAGAGATTATGCAAATATTTTTAGTCAAATGACAAACTAATATAAAGTCAACGAATTATCAATCACCATAGTCCCTCTACGCCTTCGGCAAGGACTAATAACATACCTATAAAGAAGGAGAAAATAATAATAATAATAATAATAATTATCAAAAACAACTCTCACTCATAATACATGCGTGTAAAAGAAAGATAAAATAATCATTATCAAGAACAACTATGATAATACATGAACAACTATGATAATACATGATTGTAGACAATATAATGAATATGTTTGTACGTCTAACAAGTTTTGATTTAACTTTTCAATTCACAAGGACATGGTTGTTGGAGTGGTTCATGTTCTATGGTTTAGAAGCACATGGATTTTCTGCCTTTTTGAAGGACATGGGTTTATATGGTTTAAAGGACATGGATTTTGTGCCTTTTTGAATGACATGGATTTTTTGCCTTTTTGAAGATGGTTTTAGTTCAAACTTAATAAGTACCCATTCGATAGCATGGGCACTTATTATGAGAGTTGTTTTTGATAATGATTATTTTATTTATTTTATTTTATTATTATAGTGGTGTGTTATTAAGTATATGTATATGAATAATAAACAAAATAATATATAGTTAAATATATATTATTTGAAAATTATTGAAAAATATATATATTCTTTGCTATGACATGTATTGATTATAAGTTTTGGTATGTGATAATATGTGACTATAAGTTTTGGTACGTGATAATATAAGGTTTATTATATTATGATTTTTTTTTATTAATAGGAGTGTTTATATATGTAGTGGTTTTTTTAGTTCAAGGGGTTAGTTTAATTAGTTGTAAATAGGTGTTTGGTTTGAATTTTTTTGGGTGAGGTGCACTAATTTATATTGATCGATTTATTAGGGATTCATCTATGAGAGTGAGAAATCATCGCTTGAGTTTTCCTACAAGATTTTTCTTGGAAAAAGGTAGTGGTCCTCATACAAACCTAAAGGTTGATTGGTTGGAAGATGAATAAGCACTAAACAATCGTCCTACTATAAATGTGGAGAGAGTTGTGCCTGTGAAATATGATCTTATGCCAAAGCCTGAATATAGACAATAATAGGTTGTTTGTCACAACGATCTTAGGATTCCATGACCACTACTAATATGCATTAAATTAGTTGATACTTATGTATATAGTAAAGGATTCTTTGACCAAAATTAATATGTATTAAATTAATTGATGCTCATGTATGTAGTAAGTTGATGTTGAGAGAGAGGGAGAGTAGGTATCATTTGCAGAGCTAGGTTTAGTAATTTGGTGAAGGATCTTTCAATTCTGATTGCAAGCATGTCATGTAACTAGATGTAATGGTGGAGTCATAGTTGGGATGTATCTTGTTTGTAAAAGGAATATAGTTTTAGGGACATCAAATAAAATCATTATCTTTATGTGATATGATGTTTTAAATATATTTTAAAAGTGATTTTAAACTTATAATTTCAATATTACTTTAGATTTCTAAAAACACTATCATTATTAGATAGTTAAATAGTCATAGTGAATGTGTTATGAGATTAACCTAATGAAAGGTGATAAAATGGTCATGTACATGCATTTGATTGGAAGTGTATACTTTTGTAGTAAACTTCTCTCCAATTGTTGAAACTTGATGATACAAAAAGTTAAAGTTCTCGTTGATTTGGAACTTTGATTGGTTACTAAGATTGTTAAATTGTGTTAGAAATTAATTCCCTTGACCAATTTTAAAGATTTATGTATTATTTTTTTAATGAATGTTAGGTAAAGTCAAAAGTCTTAATGTCACTCATGTCTTTGAGCTTTATTGATTCCCCGACCATACAAATTTTCAAATTTTGTTTAAACCATAGATGGGAGATATATCATCTCATGGGTTATGAATCATAGATATAGTGATATTTGAGAGTGGAGCGAGGGATGAAAAAGAGGTGAGTGGAGTAAATGATGGAAAAATTGGAATATTATATAAAAGTTTAAAAACTTTGTAATATGGGAGATATATCATCCCATGGGTTATGGGTTATAATCATAGATATAGTCATATTTGAGAGTAAATAGAGATATAGATATAGATATAGCGAGGGATGGAAAAAAGGTGAGTGGAGTAAATGATTACGAATCATATATATAGTCATATTTGAGGGTAAATATAAATATAGTGAGATATAGATATAGTGAGGGATGGAAAAAAGGGTGAGTGGAGTAAATGGTGGGAAAAAATTGAAATATTATATAAAAGTTTAAAAACTTTGTAATGTATAGATAAATATAAAATAATATATATTATTTTATTAAAATATAAGATTATAATTTGATTTTAAAATAGAGGTAGTAATTGTAAATTAATTTTAATAAATTTATATTATTTTATTAGAACATAAAATTATAAGTTGATTTTAAAATAGGGGTAGGAATTGTTAATTGATTTTAATAAATTTGAAAGTTGTTATGTAGTGGTTTAATCATTAAAATATAAAAGTATAAGTTGATATGAATTTAGGGGATAACGACTATAAATTGATTTTAATAGACTTGAATGTGAGATATTAGAGTGTAAAGTGTGATAAAGTGATTCAACCAATTTGATGATGAATGTAATTTGTCTAAGAGGTATTTGATGAACTCTACAATATGGAAGGAGAAGTAGATTTAGTTTTACGATATCAAAATAAGACAGTTTTCATTCAAACCCAAGAATACATGTATTGTTTGCAAATCATATTATATTGTGTAACACTCCCTAGACTTACTTTTGGGCATATGCCACTGTAATTCAAACTCTGTCACATACGGAATTTAAAAAAATACTTTTACCTCACTCATTAATACACCGATACCATAAATAATTAATTGCATTACAACCTTCCCAAAGGCTCATATCGCCATGGAATCTACTCTAGTACCAATTCATAGAACACTAAAATCGTTATTTGACTTTGATACCAACAATAATAATATGCCCTACATATGAAACAATTATGCAGTCCTAATAGCATATGATTATGTGTGTAACTATAAACATTTATAGCATAGTATAATTCATCACATATAAATATTCATTACTCAGCATAAAAGCACATAACATAAAAAACACTTATCTTTTATGAAATCCTCAACTAGATGCAAACCTCATATGCTCCACCCAGCCATAGACATTGTTATTATATCACTCTCAACAACGGGCCACCCCCGATCTAGGGTAATGACTCCACTGGGAAAAGGTAACCCAAGCCAACTAAGGTCTCACAATTGACACAAACAATGGCTAGGCCAAGGTACCAAACTCCAACAGCAAGTCCAACCTACAGCCTCTCATTCCCCATCAACTTTCACAACCCAAGGAAGTGTACCCCATTATCTGCATTGTAATCCCTTGGGTTGTCCCACTTCCCTTTGATTGCTCCATCACATGCCAGACAGAAAGTTTCAAAGCTTTATGGATCCAGAAACTCTAGTTGTTATATTGGAGTCTCTAGGCACCCTCTAGGACTCACACCTAGAAAAAATCTACCCCAAAAAATTCTCCCTCTAGGGATACAACCTTCCCCAAGTAAATCCAAGGAGAATTATTCACCCAAATACACCTAGGATTCAAAGGGTTCAGTAGGTAACAAGGTCATAGTGGCTCACTAGCTCACACCCAATATCTTCGAGCAAGAATGGAAAGAATGAACGATGAGAATGGTGGAATACATCACTTTTCCAATAAAATTAAATTTTATGTATGCATGGTCCCTTTTTTACCAGTGGCAACCAAGGAACTCTTTCCCCACCACATGGGAATTTGTCCCATTACTTGGGAAATTAGGATAAAAACAGAACTTGGGACCTAGGAATATATTATTGTATTCCTTGTCTTAAGCCCCATTGACTTAGCCCCTTTCCTTAATCTCTTAGCCCCCTTTCCCTCTCATGGATTCCTAGCCCCCCATACTCTTTGTCTAACTTGGTCTGCAATAGTGATGTATTTTATTAATATATCAGTGTGAATACAATTTATAATTCCCGGCTCATTGGCCTTTCAACATACAGGCTCTTTGGCCTAATATGACATAGGCACTCTAGCCCAAAAAATATATACACAAGCAATCCGACTCAAAAACTAGACTGGATCACCAACCTATAAAAACATATGTACATATACACATTTCAAACCTGGGGTATTACATTCCCCTCCCTTATTTATGCAATGTCATCAGTGCATTATATATAAATGTACAATTAGAAATATTCAAAAAGTTGTGGGTACTCCTCCTACATGAAATCCTCATGCTCTCATGTAACATCTTCAGGGTCGTAGCAGGTCCACTGAACCTTTACCAAGCCGATGGATTAATTCTGAAGCACCTTGAAATTCATGTGCAATATGTGCAGCGGGTGGAACTGGAGGTCACCCTCGTGATCCACCAAGATCGCAACCCAATCAACTACGTGGTTAGCATTAGGCACATACTTCTTAAGAAAAAAAACACGTGAAAAACATTATGAATGAATGTGGATGCAATAAGTGCAAGCATGTATGCAACAAGACCAATCCTCTCTAGAATTTCAAATGGTCCACGGTATATTGTTTTCATTTTTGGGCAACTTCCCAATTTCAGTGAACTCTTGTTAGCCTTCATTTTCAAGAAGACATGCTCACCCACTATGAATTCTTTGTGTGTTTTTTCTTTGTCTCCATAATTTTTTTGTTTATCTTGTGCAACCTCTAAATTTCATTTTATTNGGCAACTTCCCAATTTCAGTGAACTCTTGTTAGCCTTCATTTTCAAGAAGACATGCTCACCCACTATGAATTCTTTGTGTGTTTTTTCTTTGTCTCCATAATTTTTTTGTTTATCTTGTGCAACCTCTAAATTTCATTTTATTTTCACCATCTACTCTTCCATTTCCCTAAGAAACTCTAGCCTAATGATGGCTCTATCAGTTGTCTTACACCAAATCAGATGTGTGTTACACCTTCTACCATAAAATGCTTCAAATAGGATCATCTTCAAAGATGTATTATATCCATTAGTATAAGCAAATTCAACAAAATGTAGATAATCTTACCATTTTTATGGCTTATCCATCACATGCATCCTCGACATATTCTCAATCACACGATTGACCCTCTCTGTTTTCACATCTGACTCTGGGTGATATATTGTGCTAAATGTTTCAAATGGGATCAACTTCAAATATGATTAGTACCCATTATTATAATGAAATTCAACTAAATGCACATAATCTTCCCATTTTGATGGCTTATCCATCACACACATCCTTCGCATATCATCAATCACTTTATTGACCCTCTTTGTTTTCCCAACTGACTCTGGGTGATATAATGTGATAAAATTCAAATTTGTCCCAAATCCTTTAAATAATCCCTTCCAAAAATTTGATGTGAACTTGGTATCTCTGTAAGAAACAATTACCTTAGGCACACCATGTAGCCTAGCAATTTCCCTCATGTAAATATCTGCAATGTTGATTTCCTTGTGATTTAGCTTCACTAGAATAAAATGAGCAATCTTAGTTAATTTATCCACCACTACCATGATGGAATCATTTTTCCTTACGGTCCTCGACATCTTAGTAATAAAATCAATAGTGACAACTTCCCATTTCCACTCAAGAATGGCCAGTGGTTGTAGCAATACAACTAGATGTCTATGCTCAACATTTACCTTTTGATACTCTAGACATCTGGATATATAATCAACCACCTCTTTCTTCATTCCCTACCAAAAGTATTGGCCCTTTACTATTGCAATGGTCTTTTGATACCTTGGATTCCCAACATAGAGGTGCATTTCTCTCATAACTAAATTTTTCATCTCTTGAGATTTAGGCACATATATTTTTCCCTTGTACATGAGGACTTCATCCTCTTTCGGCTCATAATTTATATCTTGGTTGTAAATTACATTGATACAATAATTCCTTTACTTGCAAATAGTGTTGATCTGAATTTGAAGCTTCCAAATTATGTCTTTTAAATCAAACCTATACATGTTAATGGTTGTAACATGCATCTCATGCACTCTCATGTTGAATGCATCAGCCACTTTTTTCTCCTTACCTTTGATATAATTTATATTGAAATCATATTCACTAAGGAAGTTTAACCATGTAACTTGCTTCACATTCAATGTTGGTTGTCTAAACAAATATTTCGGACCACTATGGTATGTCCTCAACTCAAATCTTTTTCCCATGAGATAATGCGTCCACATCTTTAAGGAATGAACTATGACTATCAACTCTAAGTCATGTGTGTCATATTTCCTTTCATGTTCTTTCAACTTCCTTGACTCATAACATACAACATGCACATTGTGTACAAGGACTCCACTAAGCCCTTCCTTGCATGCATTAGTGCACACAATGAAATTCTCCTTTGGATTATCAATCTTTAATATTGGTGCACTTGTCAATAAATTCTTCAAGTGCTGAAAGCTTTCTTCACATTTAGAATTCCATTCGAATTTCACACCCTTCTTTTGAAAAAAAGTGATTGGGTGTGCAATCTTTAAAAAACCTTCAATAAATATTATATAATAACTTGCAAGTCCCATGAATGATCTCACCTATGAGACATTATTTGGTGATGGTAATCCTCTAATGGATTATATGTTCTCAGTGTCCACTACTATCCCTTCCTCTAAAATAATATGGCACAAATAATGAATTTGTCTCTAATAAAATGAGCACTTGCTCAACTTGGCATACAACTTATGCTCCCTCAATATTTGTAGCACCATCCTTAATTGTTTATCATTATCCTCCTCTATATTTGATTACATGAGTATATCATCCAAGAAACAAATAACAAACTTCTCCAAATACTCTATAAACACTTCATTCATCAGACACACAAAGACAGTTGGTGCATTTGATAGCCCAAATGGCACCACCACAAACTCCTAATGTCCATATCTTGTCCTGAATGTTGTCTTTCTAATATTTTCCTCTTTGATCCTTACTTGATAGTATCCTAACCTCGGGTCTATCGTGGATAATATCTTTGCACCCTTATGTTGATCAAAGAGATCATCAATTCTTAGCAAAGGATACTTGTTCATATGGTAACCTTATTCATCTTCCTAAAATCAATGCACGACCTTAAGGTTCCATCCTTCTTCTTCACAAAGAGCATTGGGGCACCCTAAGGTGAGACACTTGGGCATATATACCCCTTCTTCAAAATTTCTTCAAGCTACATCTGTAATTCCTTCAGCTCTAGTGTGTTCATCCTATAAGGATTCTTATACACTGGGGAGCCTCCATGCACCGAATCAATGGAGAAATCAATGTCTCTCTTTGGTGGCAACCTTGGTATCTCCCCAAATATATCCTCATATTCTTTCAAGACTGGATGGTCTTCAATACTTGGAATTTTATCCTTGGTTGTATAAATATGGCATCATTTTCTGAAAAACAAATTTGACTACATCCACGAGATCCTCTTCTTGTCAATGTGGTTAACTTGATTGATTTGGTCCCACCACATTAATGTTTTTCCTTGAAGATGGTAGATTTCAATTTTTGCCTCTAAAATTGATGAATAATTGTGAAATTGGAAATATTTCATCATTCCCAACAACCAAGATTTTGCATCTTCACCTTTCTTATAATCACCATCAAACTTAGGAAGCTTAATCTTCCTAAGCTCTCCTAATTGCAAATCATCTACCTCAGACCTCCTTTTATGATGTCTGACAGGAGAGAAACTTGGGTTTCTCTTTGAATTTGAGAATGCATATCCCCTTCTAGTTGAGTGCCCTAGTGAATGGTCATGATGTCTAAAAGCACTTCTATATTTCCTAGAACCTCTAGCATCCTCCCTCCTAGCATGAGATATGTTCTCTACTACCTACCTTGAATCTGATCCTTTGTTTACTTTCTTCTGCAATATGTTTAGGCTTTGTAACAGTTGAATGTTGATGTGGTTTTTTTACTCTTGAGCTCTTGTAATTCTCTCATTATCTTCTTTGTAGCTCAACACTTCTCTCTTCAAGCTTCTCATTGTCTCTACTAGCTCTATGTTTTCTGTTTTTCCTTCTCTATGCCCATTTGATTCAGTCTTTGCATTTTGTGGGTTGATATTCAACCCTGTGACTTCTTCTTCACGGTTATAAGCTTCATGTGCATATTCCATTTATCTAGTCCTCATTTTGAACCTACTTTGTTCTACCTATACCCTTAATTCTTCATAATGTGCATGCAGCAAAATTTCGTTAGATAAAAATAATTTTGCAATTCTAGAAATTATACATAATTTTATACTCTTTAAGGCGATCAGTTGCCTTCTTTTGATTTGCTAAGAAATTCTATTGCTAAAATCTAAATTATGGTTGGATAGTATTATTTTACTCTCCAAGAGATTTCCAATGACTACCACTTGCTCAGTTATGATCTTTGAGCATAAAGTTACACACTTCTGGATTTTGCCTTTTTGTGCACCTTTCTCCCTAGTGCAATTAAGACCAAACACCAACTTTTGCCACTTGTAGAGGAAAATATGGCAAGAAACTGAAAAATTGTTGTGTGAGGAATTGATAAAATTAATGACATTGAGATCACATAAACTCTAATATTGTCAATATGTAGCTTCAATCAAAATCTAGAGTAATCTAGAAATGACAATTTTCCCTTTTTCAATTTTTTTTCTAGACTTATAATATTTTTATCCAAACTAGCTATCTCCCAAACTAAGCAGTTCTGGAAAAAAATCACTAATGTAAATTTATCTAGATTGATGAGTAGATACAAGGTTGAGTAAATAAAAAAATTTATTTTCCGTCATCTGGGGTCACTTTTCCTCCTCTGAATATCCCAAAATTTCCCAAAAAGTGGCTCAGAATAGTGACTCAAGAAAGGTCCCAGCGTATGGAGAAATTAATTTTTTTTATTCTTGGATAACCGATGCCCCACACATCACAATTGTGTTCATAATTATAGTGGTGGTTCTTCCTCCAACATATGGATTAGTTATTGGGAGAGATTGGTCCTCGTTGATTGGAGGGTATATCATGAATGATGGGAGTTGCATGATGTTGTCGAATAAAGATGTAACAGTGATTAGAGTTCCTCGAGAACCAAGAAAATTGTTTTCTTTCAAGAAAAAAGATAATGAATTAATGCAAGAATATATTGATGTTGGTAAAGGAAAATATGTTGTACTCGACCCAGAGAAGCCAGAAATTTCAAAACAAGAAGTAAAAAATTCTTTCGAAGGATTTTGGAGTATGTATTTTGATGGTGTTTGTTGCAGTGCGGGGAGCGGAGTAGGAATTGTATTCAAAAACTACGGTTCAGTTATATATCCTCATGCCATAAGGATTGGATTTCCTTGTACGAACAATGAGGCTAAATATGAAGCATTAATACAAGGAATGAATCTTGCACTCCAAATAAAGATTGAATTTTTTACCATAACTGGTGATTCTAAACTTGTCATAAATCACATCATGAAGAAATATAAGATCCAAAAATAACTAATAATACTCTATGCCAAAAGAGCAAAGGAATTGATGTATTCTTTCAGTTCATTCAACATATCATTTATTCCCAATGATCTAGGAGGATCTCCACACAAGGAGTTATTATTTTTCATACCATGGAGAAGATCATTAAAATACGACAAAGAATAATTAATGCTCATGAATGAATTAATTAGTTGTAAAAATGATTAATACTCAAAATGAGTATGAGAAACTCATGTATTATCCACGCACATTGGAAAAATGATTAATACTTGAAGTGAGTTTGAGAATCTCATGTATTATTCATTTGATTGTAAAAAGGGAAATTAGTTTTGTGAGAGAATCCAACTCACAAATTAGTTTCCTAATTTCAAGAGGGGGGGAGGGTGGAGGGAATATGTCGAGTGAGTGGAAATCTCACGTGTTATTTGTAAAAACGGGAAATTAGTTTTATGTGAGAATTCAACTCACAAATTAATTTCTTACTTTTAAGGGGAAATTAGTTGAGAAACCAACTCACAAATTAGCTTCCAATTCTTAGGGAGGAAGTTAAGGGTCTCATGGGTTAGCTTGGACTTTTCCTCACGTTATTACAAGTGGATTCCTAGTCTCAAGGAGGAAGTTAAGGGTATTTCTCATTTTTGTCCTTGGGTAGGTACTAGATCCTAGATTCATGGATCTTGTCTTTTTTTATTATGGAGCTAGGAAAAATTATTTAAACCCCTTAATTGGGAGAGATTGAGGGAGGATTTTGAAAAAAGATTTTGGAGGCCCTTTGAGGATATTTTGGAGAGAGTTATCTTAGGAGAGAATCAAGCGATCATTATTGTAATTTGTAATCCCTTTAATTGGGAGAGTTGAGCCCCTTATTGGGAGAGTATGTGAGTCCCTACATTGGGAAAATTATGCCCCCACATTGGGAGAATATGTAGCCCTTTTCTGTAAAGGAAAACCAGCCCCGCATTGGGAGAAGCAATGAAAAGCGATTTGTACTCCAAGCAGATCCGAAGACGTAGCCAGAAGGTTCTGGTGAACTCCATTAACACCTCGGTGATATCTTCCTCTTGTGTGATTGTCTCATGTTTCTTATGCATATCATTATTTTGACAATTATGATTATTAAATGCATATTGTAATGGATTATGAGACTAACATCTCATGCACCAATTTTATATTCAATTTGGATTCAAGCCTTTCATAAGCACATATGTTCACATTTAATGCAATCAAATTCAATTAAAACGATCTTATAATTGATCCTTTCATTAAGTGAACCTAGAACCAGATCAATTTTGGTATCAAGGTCACCCCGGATTCAGATCAAGTGGAATCAGAGCAGGATTGACAAGAATTATAGGTGTTGAAGACAAGATGGGAAAATCATCAAAGAATGCATGGCTTCGTGAGCTCGAAGAAATCAACCAGACCATCCAAGTAGATAATGTTGAATTGAGGAGGTTTCTTCAAGAGTCTGAAGAAGAAAAGAGAAAACTACAACTGCAACTACAAGCTATGGAGGATCAAGTCAGAGAATGCTCCATGAAAGAGGTAGAAAGAGTCAATCTTGTGGCCATGGCAGGTATACTAGTTATGGTTCTTGTCATGATGATGTTGATAGATGCACATATTTTTAGATGATAGAGGATGCTCTCCAAACATCAGGGAACCAAAGTGGTTTCCTAGAAGCCTCATATACAACTTCATCCAACTAGGAGGAGCAGTTGGCCACACTCCAGGAAGATGACCAAGTGTCACAAAAAATAATGGAGGTAAGGGATTCTCCATGTTCAGTTCCTTCCCTCATTAATGATGATGCTTCGTTTGGAGTCTTTGAGCAACACACCAAGGCCATTGGCTTGAAGTTGTTGAGGAAGATGGGGTATAAAGGAGGAGGTGTTGGTATAAATGGCCAAGGTATCATTCAACCACTTGAGGTTGAAAGAAGACCATAGTTTGCAGGATTGGGATACATTGAAGGCGATATGGACATGAAATCACACAAATATTGCACTCATTGTTGTATACGAGAACATTGGATCGAGAAATGTTGGAAGCTTCATCCTGAACTTGGACCAAAGAAGGACAAACAAGATATGTAGGCAGCCAGAGAGAAACAGGAGCTTGTCGGTAGATCCATGAAGCATAAGTATAGCAAAGAAGGCCTATCAATCGGGAAAAATGGGAAATGGGTAGCCCGGATGAGCCATGGGGCTCCAAAATACCTCAAAAATCAAATTCCCAGGATTTTGACCAAACCACAACCAAATCAAAGATCTTGACGATACATTTCCAACAGTGTAAACAGATCGTCAAACGGAGTCCATATGACAAATTTATGGCCATCTGAAGTTTTCAGAAAACAATGGACACTGGCGAAATCCGTACAGTGTTGACGTCATCATGTTGAGTTGACAGCACAATAGAGCGACACGTGTACTGCTGACATCAACATGATGTTAGCGAGTTGATGTGGCAATATCACAAGCTGCCATGTGTCACCTATTTCTGGCACTTTCAAGTGTCCATGTGGACTAATAAAAATGTGCCACATGGTAGTACGGATGTTGATGTGGCAGTACGATGATGACGTCAACATAGTGACATAGTAGTACAGATGTTGATGCAACAACTGATGTGATAGGTACAATTATTAGTACATATGATGACATGGCGATTAACTGGGCAGTACAACCGTGACGTGGTAGATGACATTAGCAGGTCGTACAACTGACATGGCGCTGACTAGGTCGCTGGCATGGTGATGACTAGGCTGCTGACATGGAAAATTGTACAGGGTGACATGGATTTGACTGTAGGATGACATGGTAGGTCATACAAGCTGATGTGGAATTACGAATGATGACTTCAGCAGATGATGTGGCAGTATGGATGATGACATCAACATGATGTGGCATGTTCATTGGGCGATGATGTGGAAGTACAACTGCTTACGTGGCAGTGATGTTAGCAGAATGAATGGGCACCACGTGGGACAATCACAAGTTGCTACATGGCAAACCTAATTTTCCAAATTATGCGCACAATTTTTTAGGTGCATTTATTGTTTTTGTATGACCTTATTTGGCATGCATTTCAAGGCAAAGAGCCCAAGGGGGTCTAGAAGTGACATTGCAGAATTTGACGAAAGAATAATCATTTTTGCAATATTTTTTTCCATGAATCCACTGGAATAGTCAAAATTTGGATCCAAGCAGCGGATTTCTAGGCTCATGGAAAAATCCCACTTTTATCATTAATGCATGGCACACAAATCAAGGTACAGAGCCCAAGGGGGGTCTAGAAGTGATAATGTCATAATTTGACGAAAGAGCAATCATTTTTGCACAATTTTTCACTGCGAATCCACTAGTGTGGTCAAAATGTAGATCCAAGTAGAGGATTTTCAGGGATCATGGAAAAATCCCACTTTTTTCATTAATGCATGGCATGAAAATTGAGGGAGAGGGCCCAGGGGGGTCCAGAAGTGATAGTGTCATAATTTGACGAAAGAACAGTCATTTTTGCATGATTTTTCTCCATGAATATAGTGGTGGATTCCTAATTTGGATCCAAGAAGTGGATTTTTAGGGCTCATGGCAAAAGCCCACATTTGTCATTAATGCATGGCACATTTTTTGAGGCAGAGTTGCACTTTTCATAACAGGTCAATTTTGCAGTAAAAAGTTGTAGAATGATGAGACAAAATTGTTGGTGTTGTGTATGCCAAGATTTGAGCAACGCTTTGAGTGCCTTGGCATGAAAACCAATGTAAGTTTCATGCATTTATGGTTTTTGCCTCTTTTTGAAAATTGCAAGAGGATGAATGTATGTTGCAGATTTTGGTGATCTTTGAGTGTTGTAGCAGGGTAGCAAGGTCTGAATTATTGCAGGAAATTCATGGTTTAAGCCTTACACATAAACCAAGATGGTACGGTAAAAGACCATTTTAACACTTCGACCGAAAGTAGTCATGCTTACAGTCAAAAGTCTTAGAATTGTGAGACAAGTGTCATGATGATGGAGTTTGCCTTGTTTATTATGTTGCACATGTTTGTAATGGGGGGATTAAAAACCATAGAGTTTCCCACTAGTGCACATTTGGGGGTATTCACCTTAATTTTAATGATGTGAAAGGTTGTAATTAGCCTCACTTGAAAGTGAATATGAGAGTGAGAGGCATTTTGTTATATGCCTAATACCTTCTAAGCCTTGTTGGCAACATTGTAATGGGTCTTATATCCATTGTTGAGTGAGAAGGCATTGTTTTTCCTAGGCCTATTTTGGCAACATTGTAATGGGTCTTATAGCCATTGTTGAGTGAGAAGGCATTGTTTTTCCTAGGCCTATTTTGGCAACATTGTAATGGGTCTTATAGCAATTGTTGAGTGAGAAGGCATTATTTTTCCTAAGGCCTATCTTAACAATCATTACAAACTTGTCCATGAGTGTTTATAAACTCTTGGAAAGTATGCTATCGATTTTCATTGATGCAAGTGTTGGTATCGATATGCTCATTCCGAAGTACAAAGGTGAAGGAGAAGAAGGGTGTGGCCTTTCATAGACATTTGTTATGAAGATCAAGGAATCAGCTATAGATTTGCAATGGTGCAAGTGTTGGCATCGACATCCTCATTCCGAAGTAAAAATGTGAAGGAGAAGGAGGGTGTGGCTTGTTAGAGACATTTGTTATGCAGATCAAGCAGTGGGGAAGTGCATCATGCAGTGTAAGACTCTTCTTAGAAGTTGGTTGCATAGATTCAAGTCATGGTTTCTCTCTATACTTTTGGAGGACCAAAAGTGATTTTTGTGGGGAGGTATGATCTAGGAGGATCTCCACACAAGGAATTATTATTTTGCATACCATGGAGAAGATCATTAAAGTATGGCAAAGAATAAATAATGCTCATGAATGAATTAATTAAATTGTAAAAATGATTAATACTTAAAATGAGTATGAGAAACTCATGTATTAGTCACGCACATTGGAAAAATGATTAATGCTTGAAGTGAATTTGAGAATCTCATGCATTACTCATTTGATTGTAAAAAGGGAAATTAGTTTTGTGAGAGAATCAAACTTGCAAATTAGTTTCCTAATTTCAAGGGGGAAAAAAAGGGAATACTTGGAGTGAGTGGAAATATAACATACTATTTGTAAACATGGGAAATTAGTTTTATGTGAGAATCCAACTCACAAATTAGTTTCCTAATTTTAAGGGGAAATTAGTTGAGAAACCAACTCACAAATTAGCTTCCTAGTCTTAAGGAGGAAGTTAAGGGTCTCATGGGTTGGCTTGGACTTTTCCTAACTTTATTACAAGTGGATTCCTAGTCTCAAGGAGGAANTTTCCTAATTTTAAGGGGAAATTAGTTGAGAAACCAACTCACAAATTAGCTTCCTAGTCTTAAGGAGGAAGTTAAGGGTCTCATGGGTTGGCTTGGACTTTTCCTAACTTTATTACAAGTGGATTCCTAGTCTCAAGGAGGAATTTAAGGGTCTTTCTCATTTTTGTCCTTGGGTAGGTACTAGATCCTAAATTCATGGATCTTGTCTGTTTGTATTATGGAGCTAGGAAAAAATATTTAAACCCCTTAATTGGGAGAGATTGAGAGAGGATTTTGAAAAAATATTTTGGAGGCCCTTTGAGGCTCTTTTGGAGAGAATCAAGAGATCATGCTTGTAATTTGTAAACCCCTTAATTGGGAGAGTTGATCCCCTACATTGGGATAATTATGCCCCCACATTGGGAGAACATGTAGCCCTTTTTTTGTAAAGGAGAACTAGCCCCACATTGGGAGAAGCAATGACAAGCAATTTGTATTCCAAGTGGATTTGAAGACATATCCAAAAGGTTTTGGTGAACTTTGTTAACACCTCAGTAATCTCTTCCTCTTATGTGATTGTCTCATGTTTCTTATTCATATCATTATTTCCGCAATTATGATTATTAAATGCATATTGTAATGGATTATGAGACTAAGAGATCATGCACCAAGTTTATATTCAATTTGGATTCGATCCTTTCATAAGCACATAGGTTACCCTTTAATGCAATGTAATTCAATAAAAATGATATTATAATTGATCCTTTTATTAAGTGAACCTAGAACCATATCAAGTTTGGTATCAAGGTCACCCTGAATTCAGATCACCTTGGGAAAGAAATAAAAAAGCAGACTCGCTGGAAGTTGTTGCATCTTTGTTTAATCCTGATGATTTTCATAATCGGAATACTTTTCAAGACAAGAGAATTTTCAGGCCATTAGTACCTAATAATCGAGATCATCTTCAAATATTCAAACATGATGAACAATTGGATGATTTTCTTGATGACACAGATGAAACTCTTGATGATCAGGTACCAATTCCTATTTTTTTTTTAATTTGAGTCTATATTCACGAGAGATGATGAAGTGAAAACAACAAATTTGAAAGAAGAAGAATGCCCCATAAAAGTGCAAGAAACTCAAAAGATAAATATTGGGACTAAACAATTCTCCAAAATATGTAAATCTAGGGACTGGATGTATGCAAAAAGAGATTGATCAGTATACTTCCTTGTTCAAATAATTATTTGATGTTTTTGCATGGACTTGCAATAATTTGAAAGCATACAATAAATCTATATTTCAGTGTATCATACTGTTAAAAGAAGGGATGAAGTCATTCAAACAAAATTTGAGAATAATAAATCCAAAATTGAAACCCATGGTGAAAATTGAGTTGAAGAAATTGAGGAAAGCTAGAATAATATTCCCAATTAGGCATTCAGAATGGTTGTCAAACCCTGCCATCGTAAGAAAGAAAAGTGGAGAAATTTGTTTGTGTGTTGATTTTTGAGACTTGAACAAGGTGAGCATTAAATATTGTTATCCCCTTCCTAACATAGAAATGTTACTTCAACAAGTCATTGTTTCAATTTTGATGTCCATGTTAGATGGATTTTTGGGATACAATCAGGTGTTGGTTGCAGAAGAAGACAAATCAAAAACTACTTTCATAACACCTTGGGAGACATATGCTTATGTATGCATGCCTTTCAACATGAAAAATGCAGGAGAAACCTTTCATAGATCCCTGGACCATGCCTTCAAACATCTGATCAGGAGATTCATGGTTGACTATCAAGATGATCTTACCATTCATTCTAAGATCAGAGAAAAACACATTCATCATCTAATATAAGTCTTTGAAATATGCAGAATATATGGAATATCTTATAATCCAAAAAAATGTTTATTTGCAGTTTCAGAAGGAAAACTTTTGGGACATATAGTTAGCAAAGAAGGAGACTATTAGGTCATGACCTTTAGTGACATGACATTGGTTGAAGCTCTGGGATCTAACATACAGTGGTGAAGGAACAAGTCATTCACTATCAACAAGATAAAGAAGGGGAGATGACTTCCATTCCTTGTTCCTTCCTAAGTCATAGGTTGTAGGATAATAGGGAAATCCTTGTTAGTATCAATGATTGGACTTGGTTGAATTACTTTTTCTATGCCAAGTACTTATTTTAGCTTTATGTTCATCGAATTAGGAGACTTAGCTAACTTGATCAAGGGAACGGGGACCTTAACACTACTAACCTAATTAGTTATATCGAATTCCATATTAAGGGAAGTACTTGTTGAAGGTTCCTCTTGAGGCCCTTTTATACTTGGCTCAATGGGTTGGTTACTTTTCACATGAAATTTTATGGGGATTTTTTGGTCTACTTGCGGGGCATTGCCTTTCCTTCTTTACTAAGTGATTCCCTTGTGTCTATTAGCTCACATTCTTTGGATCTCTTCTTGAGATGCCCTCTCACAAAATATTCTAATGCGTCTTTCTAAATTGATGCCTTTGTCCTTAACCTATTTCATGTTCTCTTGGGACAAAGGGTAAGGCTTTCTCCCTTCAAACAAGTTGTTGCAAGAATCCAAGTAGTTTTTCCTACATTGGTTATTCGCTTCACTATTGACCATGTCTAGATACCTTGTGTTATCGCACAATTTGTAGTAAGGATAAAAGATAGATATGAAGAGGCAAACTGGCGTAACTTGAACCAATCCCACCCAATGTCACCTCGATAGGATGGTTATTTCTGTTTAGGGAGGTAAGGCCCAGGGGAGACGTCCCCGGTGACCTGGGGTTTTGAGAAGGAAAAGGATTGTAATATAAAAGGTAAATTCCCCCCCTCACAAATCACCACTAAGCAGACAGTCTGGCTAAGAGCCGATAAAGAGAATTATAACCAAAAATAGAGTTGCACCTTCTCGAGACAAAGCAACAAGAAATAGAGATATGCAAGCTTACTCCCTTGGTTAGTACTTCATATAATCAATGAATATCTGATATATAAGAAGTTGAACAATAAATATTGAGGAAGTCAATGTTTATAAAATAGTAATGATGCACAATGTCACTTCTTCAATAAATGTTTTAAAGGAACGTGGAATTCAATTGCAATAATCAACACTTCATTTGAACAATGCCTTAAATAAACATTCAATTGCTCATAAGAAGAAATGATAGCTACACAATGAGTTTAATATCCAAAAGGATGACGACAACACATTGGTCAGTAGGGTTAGTCTTAGGCTTGAGTTAGAGTAATTAGGGTTTTGTTCAAAGTATTAAAGGTTTTTTTTATCATAGTACTCACAAGCTAGGCCTTAGATCAGTGCGTTCCTAGGGTAAATGGAGTCAAAAGGAGGACGCAGAAGCTGAAGGGTCAAAAGATAATAGTAAGACTAAGGACGGAAGGGTTAAACCTTGAAGTGTTGTTGAGGCAAGGCCGCATTGACAAAAACCTAGGGGAGAGAGGCTCACTTTGGTATAGGGGAACTAGGCCTCAGTGCTCTCTCCTTCTTCCTTAGCTCAATGGAAAAAATGACTAGCTCAAAAGGTTTCATGAAACTAAGACAAGAAGCTTTGTAGGCAACGTGTTGCTATGGAAAGGCTTTATCAGCAAACCCTATGGAAAATCGGCTCATCAAGGTGTAGGGGAACTAGGAATTGATGTGTTTTCTCTTTCTCATCTTTAGAAAAGTAAAACGGCTAGAATAGGAGAAGATATATTTGAGTGTTTCTAAGGCAAGGCTCACTCCTCTTCAACAAGGGATAGAAAGAGAAGAGTGTTGCTAAGGGAAGGCTCTATCTCACTTCAGCAAACAAAATGGCTAAGAATCTTGACGGGGACATGAGACAAGGACCTTCTATGTGTGCTTGTCCCCTAGGGTTTAAATCAACAAATTATAACCATAAATGAAAGAGAAACAATACTACAACCATTCAATTAAGAATTTTTGCAGAAAATTACTTACATTTAAACAAGAAATCAAGTAGCAAACCCTAGTTGTAACACCTTCCACCAAGATAAATGCCAAAAATGCCAATAAAATACTTCCTTCAACAAGTGAGCCTCACAATTTCAGCCAAGAACTCCAAGTGTAGTGCAAATTTCAGACCTCACTAATGAGTGAGTCAAATATGATGAAAAAATGAGAGTGAAAACCCTCAATTTATACAGTATTGTGACCTACTTTCACTTTTAGGTCATAAAAATGCTGACAAGGCCAAAATACTTTGTTTTTACATTAAATGATTAAAATTAAACCCCAATAAAGCTAAATAGAGACGGCATGCCCCTTTTACGGCGATGTTATCCCCTTCTAGGGAAAATGCAACATCCTAGAGAAAAACGTTAGCCCTCCTTAGGCCTCTCCAACCTGCCACACGTGCCAAAACTACCCCAGCTATCTCCCAAAACGTCCATGCTACTAGATGACATCATGGTCACGAAGGGTGACATCCTAGGACTTCCAAGGCCAACGTTCCACTGAAAAGGGCACAACCCCCCTAGGGCAATCTCTATCGGGGTGCCTCTGCAAGACGTCCTCCTTCTCTCCTATGAAAAACCCTTTGTCCTGTCTCTGCCCCCTGTTGGGGTCTCAACATCCATCTAGTGGGCTCTTCAGCACCATGGAGGTCTGAATTGATCATCTCCCCATGTGTACCTGTCCATTGGTACCTGTCTATTGAGAATGATCTTGCACATCAACAACTATTCCCTCCATGGGCTCATAAGTCACAGGGATCATAGCAATGTCAATCACATTTCATCATCAATATTATTAAACATGTGCATAAATACCCTATTACCCCTGTTAAAATCTCAAAGACATTATACAAGCCTACAATACAAGTTTGGGGAAAGTGACAGGGCGTCCTATTAGGCTAGTGTTCACTGGAAAAGGAAAGTTTCTGGAAGAGACTTCATCTGAGACATGTAAGTGGGTGATGTGGATAAGGGATATCCAGGAAAATGGGTGCAATGAGAGCAAGGGAATGAAAATTTTTACCTATGGGTGCCTTTGTAGAAGGCGAGTTGCACCTGTCCTGGATGCAAGTTTTTCCAAGCCCAATTCATGCCTTTATTCTTTATTCTTATTGATTTTTCTTCAATAAGCTAATCAGGGGACACTACCCTAGAGTGGTGACCAATGGTGGCAGTGTTACCCACAAGTACTTTCACAGAAATGAGAAGGTTGGCTAGTGATGAGACCCCCTTTCTCTTGGCCATGCAATCAAGAGTCACTACGCTGGCGTGGTAACCAGTTGGTGGTAATGTCATATTGCTAGATACCCATGGACCTAATATGTTGGCTCATGATGAGACCCCCTATCCTCTGACTAGGTCTTGTTTTATTATGTTTTATTGGGTCCCTCTTGTTTCTTGTTGAGAAGCCTTTTACCGCTTTCTCGGGAATCCCTAGGCAAAGCATATCGAGGTTTCATTTTTAGGCTTTTATCTTTTTCCAGTTTGATTTTACCTTTTGGGCCTTTATCCTCTTCTTCCCACGAGGTAAGGTGCAATCCTCAAATGATAGGTCAACCCAATGCCTGGATGAGTGTAATGGGATAGATGAGTAGGAAGCAAGATGAAAAAGTGATGCTATGATGGGAGCGAACGATGGATTTTCAAAAATCCCCCTAGTGGAAAACCAAAACCTATGGACACAAGATTACTAGGGCATCCTTTCATCCCCCCTAGACATGGTTAAGTAGGCGAGTATAATATTCAAGCATTTGTTAGAAACAAAAGGAATTGAATGCACATATTCAAAGGCTTTTAAGATCATAGTGACACATACCATGATACCCGGACTCATTACATCATGAAGAAAGAACCATCTCTTATGCAAGAACAAGCTAATGTTGATGGATGCTACAGCTACTAATAGAGCAGGGGTGCTAAAATGAGAAAATATGGGCCCTCCAGGGCCATGCCAAAGTTTATATGGCTCTCGGTAATCCATGTCTAGGACCTATGGGCCTCAAGGCATGATCTCCTAGTTATCCTTAAAAGTGGGGGATAACATATGGCTCCAACTCAGGGACATGTGCTCACCGTAGAGCTCATGAGAACCTCAACATCTCTGGCATAGCCTATTTACCTTCTTTATCTCAATAGCAATATCAGTAACCAATTGGGGTGGTAATGCCACCCCAACATATAAAAATATGTATATAAGACTGAAATAAAGCAATCAATAGTGAATGTGAAAGCAAACTAACATGCAATGCAAAGGTTATGATACATGAATGAAAAAATGCCTACCTTCTTACATGTACTTACCTGTCATGTCAGGTCCCCCCACCTTGGTGGGGTTTGAGGAGGTGCCCACTGACCGGCATTGTGCATCTTCATCCTTCCAATGTAGACAAGTAATAAGAGTCATTAACTGACTTTCTTCCAACTTTGAAAGGGCCAAGACAAAATTGAGTACTTCCTTTGAAATTAGTAGGCTCCCCTTTATTGGTATCCCACATCCATACTGCGTCCCCCTCCTTGTACTCTCTAATTTTGAAATTGGTCATTCCTTGAACAACCCTGGTGTATTGTGCAGAGGGAGGTGGGTGGGATTCTGCTGTAAAGACTTCTTGCTAGGAAGGCTGAATAAGTATGTCAACTTCTCCTGTTTTTTGCAACTTCACGGTCCCATCTTCCCTGTCTTTATACTTGTCTAGGAGTTGCAGGTATCATTCTTTTGTGGGCCATTGTATCTAATCTTCCTTTTTTCCAAAGAGCACATCTTTAGGAGAATATTTAGGAAGATCTCCCATGACTTGCTCGTGTGCTTTGTTATTTTTGACAGGGTGACTAGTTTCTTGGACATGGGTTTCGGTTACTGGCACATTTGGGAGATGGCCTATTATTCCATTTTTCAAAGGTAAATTCACATAAGTGAGGTCCATCTCAAGGGTGACACCCAACATTGAGGCAAATTTCCTATACAACAACATTCCCCACACATCTGGAACGTCTACTATCACAATGTCAATGTGGATTACTTTCTCGAGGTACTCTTTAAGGCAAATGTTGGTCCCCGGTTTTGACCATGTTCTTTGCCTATACTATATACCACAGACCTCCAACTATATGCCAGTACCACCCTTTTTGACCTCATTTTGACATAATCAACATCCCTTTACCATTCAAAGGGGTCACCTAAGGTATCTTTGAATTTCAATCTATTATTATGCATTTTAATGCTTTAATTTGATAATGGAACTGATATCGCTTGGGTTAGGTACCATTGCTATTCTTGGGACAGGATGCCGGTACCAGGTACCAACTCGCACCGTGGAGGTACCAGTGGAGCCGTTCGAGATC
>SNQJ01S0024748.1:0-16722 GCA_010110895.2 Picea sitchensis | reverse complement strand
TTTCATGCCTAATTGTTGCATGACCTTGAGAGACATCATGTTAGCACTGACCCCTGAATCTAACATGCAATTGTTAAGGCTATTATTTTTCAATAGCAAGGTCATGAAGAAGGGAGGGTGTTTGTCATACTAGTCCCTAAAGTGATCAGCTTGTAACATAATAGGAGGGTCCATAGGTTCATCTAACCCTTTGAATAATTTATCAAATTGTTGTTTAATAGATGGCACCTTAATGACTTCTTTCATAGGGATGGTCACGTGCATTTTGGATAATGCTCCTTCGAATTCAAAGTCCAAGTCCGACCTTTCAGTCTTGGGTTTTTCAGGAGGAGGAAGGTTCAAAGTTGAAGGCTTTGTTTGAGTCATTGTAGGAATGGTAAGGGCAGGTTGGTTTAGTTTCTTTTTCTTGTATACTTGAAATTCTTGTTTCACCAACTTCTCCCTTGACTCAGGGTCCAAATTGTTTATTATTTCCATTCTAGCCTTCCTTGCTACCTGTTTCATTTCTTCTCGGTGTTCTTTAGGAGTGATGTTGAGGAAGATTTGGGGGTCTTCTATAACATGGCCTATGTCATTTATTTGGTCATGGACTTCAATTTCCCTGAAAAAAAATTCTTCCCATTTAACGAAACCAACTCCTTTCTTTACTGAATGGACATCTCCTTGTGTAGGACAATAATCATCCCAATCTTCAGAGATGTCAGAGGTATCATCAGGGAAATCACCCCAATTTGTACCTTCTTCTATCAAGGGAAGAGTGGGACAATCTTGAAACAAGCATGGATCCATCCAGTTATAGTCACTAGGTCCAAGATCAACTGCTAATAAGAAAGAGGGTGTTTTCTCATCTTGCTCAAAATGACCAATTTGTAATAGTGTGGAAGTCCCTTCGAACGATAATTGGTCATCCGGGTATTTCTTTGTCATAAAAGGAATTTCCAACATTTCACGAATTCTTATAACCCTTTGCAAGATATAGGACATACTAGTGCTTAAGTTGGTTCCATTATGTACCCGGGGCTCTTCAGACCTCGTTTCTGGGTCCCTATTGGTTTGGCCAAAGTACTCAAATACGGGTTCACTCATATCTTAACTTTCTTGGATTTGACTTGGCATGGTCAAGATGAATAAGGAGTCTTCAAAATTAGGTTTTTCATGAGTATCCATACTTAGACCCTTAGATGGTTCATGCTTCTTTGGAAAATTTACAACATCCCTCATGTTTGAGGAGCCTGTGCTCCATTTCCTCCGGGGAGCATTGTCCTCCAATTCTAGAATTTCCAGGAGGCCATGCTCTAGTCCTTCCATGCTTTCCCAAATGTCATCATTTTTCAAAAGGTTGACTTGATGGGTGAGGCTGCTAAACTTGAGGTTCTCTTCTATTTGGCAGGCAACATCTTGAGCCTCTTCTAGGTTTGTAGGGAAACAATTCTTGAGGGTGAGTTGTAAGATCCCTTCAAAAGAATCAAGGTAATGTTGGAGAATCATGCTCTTAGGTAGGAAATCAGGCTCAAGTTTGTGAAGAAGAGTATTGAACCTATCATTGAATCCCCTAACATCTTTGTTTGTTTGTTTGCATGCTTCGAGGAATTGAGAGTAAAGGGAATCCATGCTTTCCTTTTCACACCAACTCTTCTTAAATTTCTGTTCAAGATCTTCCGGGGTTTTGATGTTTCCTTTCGGGAGTTTGTTAATCCATTTCCTGGCACTTTCGGTGAGTGAGCTCACAAAGAGCCTTGTAAACATGTCTGGATTGGTGGAATGAAAACCCTTCACAAAACTTGGTCCAATGAGAGTTGCCACAAGATCCCTTTTCTCTTGAAAACTTAGGTATCCAAAAGCCGACCTTATTGGGTAGACCATGTAACCCCCCTTGGGTGTTTTCTAAGTCCAAAGAGCTAAAGAGTTATTTATGAGACCATTTGGGAGAATTCACAGGGATGACAGGATTTGTAGAGGCCATAGTAGTAGATGACGGTATATATTGACGCCCACTACAGGTCATCATTTGTGGAGTCGCCGGATAATTTGCTTGAAATCATCAAAGAAAGGGAAAACACCCTAAGTGGAGTCACCGGGTAAGCTTGTAAGGTAAAGAATCTGGAGGCAAGGCTTACCGAAAAGTGTCATTTAAGGAAGGTTTGACTAGTGTTCCCCGGCAACGGCACCAAAATGTTATCGCATAGTTTGTAGTAAGGATAAAAGATAGATATGAAGAGGCAAATTGGCGTAACTTGAACCAATCCCACCCAATGTCACCTCGATATGATGGTTCTTTCTGTCTAGGGAGGTAAGGCCCAGGGGAGATGTCCCCGGTGACCTGGGGTTTTGATAAGGCAAAGGATTATAAGATAAAAGGTAAATTCCCCCCCTCACAAGTCACCATCGAGTAGATAGTCTGGCTAACATTCGATAAAGAGAAGTATAACCAAAAATAGAGTTGCACCTGCCCGAGACAAAGCAACAAGAAATATATATATGCAAGCTTACTTGCTTGGTTAGTACTTCATATAATCAATGACTATCCGATATATAAGCAATTGAACAATAAATATTGATGAAGTCAATGTTTGTAAAATAATAATGATGCATAATGTCGCTTCTTCAATAAATGTTTTAAAGGAAAGTGGCATTCAATTGCAATAATCAACACTTCATTTGAACAATGCCTTAGATAAACATTCAATTGCTCATAAGAAAAAATGATAGTTGCACAATGAGTTTAATAGCCAAAAGGATGACGACAACACATTGATTAGTAGGGTTATTCTTAGGCTAGGGTTAGAGTAATTAGGGTTTTGTTCAAGTATCAAAGGTTGTTTTGATCATAGTACTCACAAGCTAGGTATTAGATCAGTGTGTTCCTAGGGTAAATGGAGTCAAAAGGAGGACGCAGAAGATGAAGGATCAAAAGATAATAGTAAGACTAAGGACGGGAGGGCTAAACCTTGAAGTGTTGTTGAGGCAAGGCCTCAAGGACAAAACCCTAGGGGAGAGAGGCTCACTTTGGTGTAGGGGAACTAGGCCTCGGTGCTCTCTCCTCCTTCCTTAGCTCAATGGAAAAAACGGTTAGCTCAAAAGGTTTCATAAAACTAAGACAAGAGACTTTGTACGAAACATGTTGCTATGGCAAGGCTTTACCAGCAAACCCTAGGGAAAATTGGCTCATCAAGGCGTAGGGGAACTAGGCCTTGATGTGTTTTCTCTTTCTCAGCTTCAGAAAAGTATAACAGCTAGAATAGGAGAATATAGACTTGAGTGTTACTAAGGCAAGGCTCAATCCTCTTTAACAAGGGCTAGAAAGAGAAGAGTGTTGCTAAGGCAAGGCTCTATCTCACTTCAACAAACAAAATGGCTAAGAATCTTGACGGGGACATGAGACAAGGACCTTTTATGTGTGCTTGTCCCCTAGGGTTTAAATCAACAAATTATAACCATAAATGCAAGAGAAACAATACTACAACCATTCATATAAGAAGTTTTGCAGAAAATTACTTACATTTAACCAAGAAATCAAGTAGCAAACCCTAGTTGCAACACCTTCCACCAAGATAAATGCCAAAAATGCTAATAAAAGACTTCCTTCAACAAGTGCGCCTCACAATTTCAGCCAAGAACTCCAAGTGTAGTTCAAATTTTAGACCTCACTAATGAGTGAGTCAAAGATGATGAAAAAATGAGAGTGAAAACCCTCAATTTATACAGTACCGTGACCTAATTTCACTTTTAGGTCATAAAAAGGCCAACAAGGCCAAAATACTAAAATCATATTGTTTTTACTTTAAATGATTAAAATTAAACCCTAATCAAGCTAAAGAGAGATGTCATGCCCCTTTTCGGGTGACCTTAGCCCATTCTAGGGAAAATTCAACATCCTGGAGCAAAACGTTAGCCCTCTCCAACCTGCCACACGTGCCAAAACTACCCCAGTTGTCTCCCAAAACGTTCATGTTGATAGGTGATGTCATGGTCATGAAGGGTGATGTCCTAGGCCTTCCAAGGCCAACGTTCCATTGAAAAGGGAACAACCCCCCTAGGTCAAGCTCTATTGGCGTGCTTCTGCAAGACATCCACCTTCTCTCCTGTGAAAACCCCTATGTCATGTCTCTGCCCCCTATTGGGGTCTCAACATTCATCTGGTTGTCTCTTCAGCTCCATGGAGGTCCGAACGGATCATCTCCCCATGTGTACCTATCCATTAGTACTTTTCCATTGGGCATGATCCTACACATCAACAGCTACGCCCTCCATGGGCTCATAAGTCACAGGGATCATAGCAATGCCAATCATGTCTCATCATCAATATTATTAAACATGTGCATAAAACCCCTATTACCCCTGTTAAAAGCTCAAAGACATTATACAAGCCTGCAATACAAGTTTGGGGAAAGTGATAGGGCGTCCTATTGGGCTAGTGTTCACTGGAAAAGGAAATTTTCCGGAAGAGACTTCATCTGAGCCATGTAAGTGGGTGATGTGGATAAGGGATATCCAAGAGAATGGGTGCAATGAGAGGAAGGGAATGCAAATTTTTACCTGTGGGTGCCTTTGTAGAAGGCGAGTTGCACCTGTCCTGCATGCAAGTTTTTCAAAGCCCAATTCATGCCTTTTATACTTTATTCTTTATTCTTATTGTTTTTTCTTCAAGAGCTAATCAGGGGACACTTCCCTAGTGTGGTGACCAGTGTTGGCAGCATTACCCACAAGTACTTTCACAGAAATGAGAAGGTTGGCTCGTGATGAGACCCCCTTTCTCTTGGCCATGCAACCAAGAGTCACTACCCTTCACCACTGTATGGAAGTCATCTCCCCTTCTTTAATCATATATTCTTTTTCTTCGGAGGAGACTATTGCTTCTATTCTTACACAAAGAAATTTTGAAGGACAAGAACTCCCAATAAGTTTTATGAAAAAAAACTCTCCATGATTATGAGTTGAAATATTCAGACATAGAGAAGCAAGCTCTTTCCCTAGTTAAGGGAGTGGCTCATTTTAGAACTTTCATTTTGTCATCCCATGTCATAGCATATGCTCCTACTTCTCCAGTGAAAATGCTTCTCAGTCAACAATTGAGAGAAGAGAAAAGGGAAAATTGGTTGGAAAAAATTCAAGAATATGACATTGAGATTAATCCACTAAAAGCAGTTATAGGATAGGGGTCATTCAAGCTTATTTCAGGGATTGATTCATTAAATAGAGTTATATCAATTTCAACAAGATCATCTGCATCAACTCCCAAGTGGTATAAAGATATCATTTTCTATTTAAAATATGGCTAGTTCCCAAATGTCATGTCTCCAAGATAAACAAGCGCACTAAAGATGAAAGCAAATCAATATGTGTTAGTTTCCAAAATTTTATTTCGTAGGAATTTTGATGGAATGTTGTGTTGATCAAAAACATTGATCACATGGATTTGCCTCTCTTGGAATAATAAAAAAAAAAATCATATCAGAAGAAGGAAATTTTGAAAGATTATCAGTTCATAGCGTAGCCCTCAGTCTCAGCTTCATCATGAATTTTACATATTAAAAAATTGATTATGTATGCTCAAGATATTCGGGTTTTTGTTCAATCTCCCAGAGAGCACTTTTCCATGTGCAACACAGTTAATTTTTATCGGAACTAAGATATTCTTGGAACCACACTTAGTCTCATTTTCTCAATTCTTCATGCCATACTTATTCTCATATTCTTTGCAGGATCACTCACCCCATTTCCCTTAGTCGTATTTCTCGTTTTGGTGTGGACCTCCTGACCCTTTCTCCATACATCTCTAGGTCCACAGGTCTCCAGTCTCGCACTCTACAAAATTACCCTCTCACTTATGTGACCCACATAATGGCCTTGTACCAAACTTAACCATTTTTCCTTCTTTCCACTCTACTCTCCCTCCTCACTATTCTCCATACTTAACCATTTCCACATGTAACCATCTCCATACTTAACCATTTCCACATTAAACCATTTCCATACTTAACCCATTTCTATACTTAGCCTATTTTCCATAATTAATTTCCATTTTCCCATAATTCATTTCCATTTTCTAGTTCATTCTCATCATTCATTTACATTTTCTTTTCTTTTTTTCTTTTTTTCCATTATTCTTTTCTCAAATTTCATATTTCATTTTCATTTTATTATTTTCATGTACCATATTTCATGTAACTCCATTATATACTTCCCCAACACTTACCATGTTTTACTCTTCCAACACTTAGCCAAATTCAAGAAATACGGATGCGAAGCTACATACCATCCCTCAACTCTTTCTTGGGTCTCCAGGTCTGCAAATCTGTAGGCCCACATTCACTTTTCACTTTTCACTTTTTTTCGTACTTATCCATATTTATCATTTCAGAGCAGATCTCCTTACTCCTCCTCATATCCATGTTCATAGGTCCACACCTCCGCATTGACTAATATGCACTCTCCATTCCACTTTTTCACCTCATACTTAGTCATTTTTATCATTTTCTATCCTCTCACCTACCTCCTTTACCTCTGCATTCCATTTTCTAGTTCATTCTCATAATTCGTTTACATTTTCTTTTCTTCTTCTTTTTTTCCATTATTCTTTTCCTAGATTTGATATTTAATTTCCATTTTATTATTTTCACATAACTCCATTATATACTTCCCCAACACTTACCATGTTTTACTCTTCCAACACTTAGCCAAATTCAAGCAATACGAATGCAGAGCTACATACCATCCCTCAACTCTTTCCTGGGTCTCCAGGTCTGCAAGTCTGTAGGTCCGCATTCACTTTTCACTTTTCACATATTTTCATACTTAGCCATATTTCTCATTTCGGAGCAGACCTCCTTACTCTTCCTCATATCCATGTTTGTATGTTAGTACATCTGCACCTCCGCATTAACTAATATGCACTCTCCATTCCCCTTTTTCACCTCACACTTAGTCATTTTTACCATTTTCTATCCTCTCACCTACCTATTTTACCTCTACATTTTCGTAACTCCACAAACCCTACATTTAATTTTTTAATATTATTTCCTATCCTAAGTTTCTTCCCCCTTTTCATGGACCTACCATACTGGGACATGTGGTAGTGACATGGACATATCCTCAAATGACATGTTGCAGTGAGGTGGACCAATACGATAATGACATGTGGCAATGACATGGACCAACCCACAACTGACACATGGTAATGACTAGGCTATGACTGGATGTTAAGTGAATCATCAAAATTTTATTAATTCATGAATTTTTCCTAAGGCACAAGAGCTACACCAAAGTCTCTATAGTATTATTTGTTCCACATGATTACTATGGTAATATTTTTACTTAAAAAATGTTGACTACAATGCATGTGGGATATAATTTTAAAGAAAAAAGTTGGAATTTTAATGGAGTGGAAGAAATTAGATCAAGGGCTAAGATTAACCCGTGAGTTAGATGAACGGTTGTTAAGCGGTGAACTTTTGGAAGCCATAACTTGAGATCCGGGAGTCAGATTTGGGAAAACTATACCTCGTTGGAAAGGTATTTTGAAGAGGAAGAAGTTGGAATAGGTTTCAGGAAAATAAATTGGACATAACTCTCCCAAAAAAATTGAAATAAGAGACATCTATGTTTTCATGGTTGAGATTTGCTTGGAACCTCAACTTCCTGAGCTTATAACTTAAGATTCAGAACTCCAAATTGTGCTCAAGAGGATTCGTTGGAAATATGAGATGATGAATATTTCATATGAAATGTTTTCCATGGTTTAAAGGGAAAATATATTGCTCATAAAATTAAAACACAATATGCTTTTGTTAAAGGCAGTCAAATTGAAAATTTTGAAAATAAAGTTTATTAAAGGAATATATGGGCCCTACTTGGAGCCATGAATTTTAATGACACAAATTCATTAATGAGAATTCAATAAATTAAAAATCTAAAGTGGTTTACTCCAAAAATGAATCATGGAAAGTTCTGGAAAGGAAAACCCTAACTACTTCAAAAACATTGAGAGCAGTTATCCCACCTCAACCAAAATATGTACCTTTAAAGGAGTCAGTTGCAAGAAAGTGAAGGTTGCAAGATTTCTCCATCATAGTGATTTGAACATAAACTCTAAAATTCATTTTTTCTTTTGTCCATTTCCGCTACAATCATTTATCACTTTGTCTTTGTCTACTCAGATTTCTGTGGGATTTAGGTTGATTTTTGGTTGTCCTTCTCTTATTGTCCAAGTATTTTCATTTTATGGTCCAAGAGAGACAATATCAGTCCTCTTTGAAGGGCGAACACGTTTTACTTTATTTAAATACATTTCTTTGTATTTAAAGACTCGTTATTATTTTTGAGACTCCGAGAAAGCTACTTGGGATATCACATTGTTGTACTCTCAAAGACTTTGACTAGAAGCTTGAGTTACCAAATGTTATATCTATCATATTATTTTTGGTACTTTATTGAAATACAATTTAATGTTCTCTTTTATTTGTGGTCCATTTCTTGTTCTCTCTATTTGTGGTATTGTTAAATATCCCGATGAATGTTTTGATGGATATATCAGTCCTTTATATTTTGTATGCATCTTATCTCTTCACATTTTTTATATTGTACATATGACTTTATTTTAACACCTAGTCCCAAATATCAAGTGTTGTTTTCCTTGAATGTAAATGTAAATATTAAGTCTGGTCCTTTTCAGAATTTTGTTTGTTTCATTTTATTTTCTTGGAAATATAAGAACAAGAGGAGTGCCACCTGTCTAAAAATGCAAGGGGATTCATATCCTCGTGAGGTTGACCTTAAGACCATAAAACAATATCTTAGATCAACAATTTGGCGACTCCAATGGGGACAGTAGCATTCTTGAAAAACCAAGAATTGATTATATTGAACCATGGTTCCAAACCATTGTTGGCCAAGCAATGCAATCAGATTTTGAGTACATCCAGTTCAATTTTTCTCCAACACACTTTGAACATGCCCCTGACTCTTTGGTACTAGTTACGATATGCTCCCTAGTTCTAAAGTTAATTCCATATATCAGTTGGATGCTTGAATGGCTCCATTGGAAATCTACCTACACCTAAAAGTGTCATTTTCCTTCAAGTAGCATAGGGTAGGTAGATCTAGTTTGTACATAGTTTGTTTCTAAAGTCAAAATTTTGCACAATAAATCATTTGCTAAATNTTGGATGCTTGAATGGCTCCATTGGAAATCTACCTACACCTAAAAGTGTCATTTTCCTTCAAGTAGCATAGGGTAGGTAGATCTAGTTTGTACATAGTTTGTTTCTAAAGTCAAAATTTTGCACAATAAATCATTTGCTAAATCAAGGCAATGTTTGAAGATGACTTAATGGACGAGGAATTAAAAGAATTTATTTGAAGATAAATCCATATAAAAATGGAGAAGGCATCCAAACCAAGATTATAGATTCTCAGTGACCCACAGGGGGTCATTGTCCCACACTTGGAGCCATATGTTGATCAAAAACTTTGATCACCTAGATTTCCCTCTCTTGGAATAATAAAAAACAAATCCATATCATAAGAAGTAATTTTTGAAATATTATCAGTTCATAGCATAGCCCTCAGTCTCAACTTCATCACTCATTTTACGAATTAAAAATCCGAGTATGTATGCTCAAGATATCCAAGTTTTTGTTCAATCACCTAGAGAACGCTTTTCCATGTGCAACACAGTTAATTTTTATTGGAACTCCTGTTAGATTCTTGGAACCACACTTACACTCATTTTCTTCAATATTCATGCCATACTTATTCTCATATTCTCTGCGGTATCACTCACCCCATTTCGCTTAGTCGTATTTCTTGTTTTGGTGCGGACCTCCTCACCCTTTTTCCATACATATCTAGGTCTGTAGGTCCGCAGTCTCGCATTCTACGGAATGACCCTCTCATTTATGTGACCCACATAATGGCCTTGTCCCATACTTATCCATTTTTCCTTCTTTCCACTCTACTCTCCCTCCTCACTATTATCCAGACTTAACCATTTCCACATTTAACCATCTCCATACTTAACCATTTCCATACTTAGCCTATTTTTCATAATTCATTTCCATTTTCTAGTTCATTCGTGTAATTCATTTACATTTTCTTTTTTTTTCTTTTTTTCCATTATTATTTTCCCATATTTCATATTTCCTTTCCATTTTATTATTTTCACGTAACTCTATTATATACTTCCCCAAAACTTACCATGTTTTACTCTTCCAACACTTAGCCAAATTCAAGCAATACGTATGCGGAGCCACATACCATCCCTCAAATATTTCCTGGGTCTCCAGGTCCGCAAGTTTGTAGGTCTGCATTCACTTTTCACTTTTCACTTATTTTCATACTTAGCTATATTTCTCATTTTAGGGCGGACCTCCTTACTCTTCCTCATATCCATGTTCGTAGGTCAATGCATTTACACCTCCGCATTAACAAATATTCACTCTCCATTCCCCTTTTTCACCTCATACTTAGTCATTTTTACCATTTTCTATCCTCTAACCTACCTGTTTTAGCTCTGCATTCTCGTACCTACACAAACCCTACATGTAATTTTTTAATATTATTTCCTATCCTAAGTTTCTTCCCCCTTTTCATGGACCTACCATACTGGGACATGTGGTGGTGACATGGACATATCCTCGAATGACATGTGGTAGTGAGGTGTATCAATACCATAATGACATGTGGCAATGACATGGACAAACCCATGGGTGACACATGGCAATGAATGGGCTATGATTGGACATTCACTAGGTCATCAAAATTTTATTAATTCATGAAATTTTGCTAAGGCACGAGAGCTACACCAAAGTCTCTATAGTATTATTTGTTCCACATGAGTACTATGGTAATATTTTCAATTAAAAAATCTTAAACACAATGCATCTGGGATATCATTTTAAAGTAAAAAGTCAAAATTTTAATGGAGTGGAAGAAATTTGATCAAGGGCTAAGATTAACATGTAAGTTAGATAAACGATTGTTGAGTGACGAACTTCTAGAAGCCATAACGTGAGATCCGGAAGTCGGATTTAGGAAAAATATACCTTGTTGGAAATATATTTTGATGAGGAAGATGTTGGAATGGGTTTCAAAAGGATAAATTTCCCATAACCCTTGAAAAAAATTAAAATAACAGTCAGCTATTTTTTCATGGTTTTATGAGAGATCTTCTTGGAACCTCAGCTTCCTGAGCTTATAACTTAATATCCATAACTCCAAATTGTGCTCAGTATGATTAGTTGGAAAGCTGAGATGATGAATATTGCATATGGAATGCTTTCCATGCTTGAAATGGAAAATATCTTACTCAGAAAATTAAAACAAAGATCGCTTTTGTTAAAGGCAGTCAAATTGAAAATTTTGAAAATAAACTTTATTAAAGGAATAAGTGGGCTCTACTTGGAAGCATGAATTTTAATGACATAAACTCATTAATGAGAATTAAATAAACTAAAAATCAAAAGTGGTTTACTACAAAAAGGAATCATGGAAAGTTCTAGAAAGGCAAACCCTACCTACTTCAAGAACATTCAGAGCATTTATGCCACCTCAACTACAACATGTACCTATAAAGGAGCCATTTGCAAGCAAGTGAAGGTTACAAGATTTCTCCATCATAGTGAGTATAAAATAAAATCTACTCTTCATTTTTTCTTCTGTCCATTTCCGCTACAATCATTTATCACTTTGCCTTTGTCTACTCAGTTTTTTGTGGGATTTAGGTTGATTCTTGGTTGTCCTCTTATCTTCCAGGTCTTTTCATTTTATGGTCCATGGGAGCCAATCCTAGGCCTCTTTGAAGGGAAAATGTATTTTACTTTCTTTAAAGACATTTATTTGTATTTAAATACTCATTATTATTTTTGAGACTCCGGGAGAGCTACTTGGGATATTACATTGTTGTATTCTCAAAGACTTTGACTAGAAGCTTGAGTTACCAAATTTTCTATCTATCATAATATTTTTGGTACTTTATTGAAATATAATTTAAATCCCTCTTTTATTTGCAGTCAATTTCTTGTTCTCTCTATTTGTGGTATTGTTAAATGTTGTGATGGATATATCAATCCTTTATATTTTGTATGCATCTTATATATTCACATTGTAGATATTGTACATATGAGTTTCTTTTAACACTTGGTCCCAAATCCCAGGTATTGTTTTCCTTCAATGTAAATGTAAATATTAAGTCTGGTACTTTTCAGACTTTGTTTTGTTTCATTTTATTTTCTTGGAAATATAAGAACAAGAGGAGTACCACCTCTCTAAAAATGTAAGGGGATTCATATCCTCGTGAGGTTGACCTTAAGACCGTAAAACAGTCTTTTAGATCAACATGTTGTTGAGATGTGTTGATACAACAAAAGCTCATAAACTAATGGAGGAATTTCATGAAGGAATTTGTGGTGGAAACTTCACACCTACAGCTACTACACATATAATAATGAGAGTCAGATATTATTGTCCAACTATTTTCAAATATTCATATTAAATGATAAAAAAATGCATTTCTTGTCAAAAATTCTCAAGAATAATGAAGAGGACGGCAATGCCTTTGCAACCTATATAAATAGAAGAGCCATTTGCATAGTGGGTATTGGATGTGATTGGGACAATTAATCTAAAATCAAATAAATGTCACTCATATATTCTCACAGCTACAGATTACTTTACAAAATGGCAATAAGTAGTAGCATTAAAAAAGGTTGTTTATGACGAGCTTATAAGATTCCTCAAAGAAAATGTTTTAGCAAGATTTGGAGTTCAAGAAAATTTTATCACAGATAATGGATCAATATTCATTGGGTCAAAGTTTACCAAATTTTGTGGGGAATATGGTATTATAATGGGAAAATCATCGAACTATTATCCTCAAGGAAATGGTTTGGTTGAATCTACAAATATGACTTTGATCTAAATCCTCAAGAAAACGATTGATCTTGAACAAAGAAATTGGCATTTGAAATCGATAGACTCATTATGGGAAAGCATATTAACACCAAAGGATAGCACTAGAAACTCCCCATATACATTGGTGTATAGAAAAGAAGCAAGAATGCATATCAATCTGGAACTAAATGCTTTGACATATGTTGTGAACATTGAAGACACGGAGGAAGTTTCTCCTTTACACAGAAGATACAATTAGCTAATGTAATTGGAGGAACAACGAACTAAAGAATTAAAGAAAATGAATCAGAGACAACAGACCATCAAGAAATACTTTGATTGGAGTGCAACAACAAAAGATTTTCAAAAGGAGCAATTGGTACTATTATGGAACAAAGCAAAGGAAAAGTCGTATTTACATAAAAAAATTGAGGCGTTATGGATTGGCCCATATACTATTTAAAAGATCTTGGTTTATAACTCTTATTTAATCAAAGACATGAAGGGGACAATGCAGATGTTTCCAGTCAATGGCCAACATCTCAAGAGTTTATTTTATTGATCAATCTTTCTCTCCCCTATATATAGTTTTATTCATTTTCCTTTTGTACATTTTTATTTATTGTATTTTTCTCTTCTTACACTGACTCCATGCCCAATAGGTGAGATTATGGATTCTCAAGTAACCCACAGGAGGTTACTATCCCATAGTTGGAGCCAGTTGTTGACCTATATATAAGCTCACATTTCTTATTTTTACCTTTTATTTACTTAGAATTTTTTCAATCCATGGCGGGTTCATATCCTTCCTCATCAAGTTCCATGTTACACAAATTTCACTTGTATTCTTCATCGTATCCATATTGCACTGTGACTTGGCTATTTATTAAGTTCTCTCGGAACAACGGGTTCACAGGTTGGTATAATCATTCTCACTCAAGTCCGCTCTTCCACCGTCATCAAAATGCACCTTATGTTATGCGACCCTCATATTACTGTACACATAGAATATTTTCAAATTTTCTTAGTACCGCGGGTTCGTGAGTTCATGTTTGTTCAACTCATTTCCTTGTGTCCTACGAGTTCGACCGATCGATGACTATACTTAGTTATTTTCAAAATATTATTTTGACTCTCTTGATAGATCAACACTTAACTGATTTTCAATATCACCACGGGTTGACGGGTTGGAGGGTTCATGTTTTTTCCCTCACCTCTTGATATCTACATCTGATCATCTACCATATTACATATATTAATTTGCACTTTCCCCAAGACTTTGTTTAATGCTAATCTTACGGAGGATAATATTTAATTAATTTTTGAAAAGGTCGTTATTAATGGTATATTTCTAGAGGTAGCCCTTCATTCAATCTACATTAACTCTTTCATCAAAAAAGGAGAGTTGAGTTATATTATCAAAAGCAGATTTATTTTGAAATTAATGTTTCAAAGTGAATATGCGAAAACTCCGCCAACTTTCAACCAACATGGCAATGAAAGGAAGAGAACACTTATCTAGAGATACTTTGAATTTATTCAAGAGAGATAGGTTCCATTGGTCAAGGTCTTACTCATATTATTCATCATTTCCACTACCAGAAAGGAATGAAACAATAGTCTATACGTCGGGCATCGCTTCAACAAATTGATTCATGGTGTGTTGATAAGTATGAACATAATCGGAGAGTGATTCAACTTCAAGGGAAATCTCTTGTTTCCTTGTCACCGTCATTTTTCAAAAGGATGTTAAATTTCCTTGAGCCAACCATCACATTCAAATGGGAGAAAGTTAGACAATTCCTTAAGGAAATAAATTATGGACTTGAACTCTTATGGGAATACCTTGAAGATCCTTACACGACGCTGGAGGATTTATCGAATATTTATATCAGTTTGCTTAAAACTACTTATAAAGAGATTGAATGGCTCTTTACCAGAGTTACAAGTCAAGAATCAATAGCGACAATTCCTCGGTTGGCCCTTTACATTTTATATTTTATAGTTCATGAGAAAGAAATCTTCGATTGGGAGAAGATTATTTCCATAGAAATTTCCTCACAATTAGCAAATTTCAGGGAAAAAAAAGGTTCTACATGTCTTCATATTTGATATTTTCTATCACTTATTTTCATGCTTTTAAAGGTCTAAGTATTGGTAGGAGAGTTGACTGTAAAATTGATCCAGTACCAATATGGTACCAATCCCTCTGGAGACAGAAGGTTGCTTATTATTTTTATGAAGTTTATAATGGATTCGTTTATGTTTTCAAGAAACTCATATTTGATCCAAAAACATCTAGATTATCTTTGGAAGCATCAACCTCCCTAGATGAAAAGGGGAGTTTTGAGAAAATGGATCATTATAGTGTGGTAAGAATATATTGTTCTCGTGAGAAGCCCATTTATCTCCCATATTATGTTCCAGATAGAATGTTTGTCATAGATTTTTCTAGATAGTACAAATTATGGGTACATTTCTTCCATGAGAAAAGGAAGAAACAGACGTTTACTCCCATGCCATGGAGAATTGGGAAAAATTTATTAAGAAGTATCTCTAAAATTTATGAATTCACAGTTTATTTGGATCAATACAGCTTGAAATTTACATAGGAAATCAAGGGTTTTGACCCAAATTATCTTTTTATGGACCACACGACGTATGTTGGATACAGTACTTCACTTGATAATACATTTTTGTTTGAAGAAGAAGAGGGTGATAGTCAAGACCCACCAGCACCAATTGACGAAAGGAAAATGGAAGATATTGAAACTATTGTTAGTACTAAAGATAAGAATAAGTGGAGAGGAAAAGTGACAAATGAAAGAAGTACTCATTCGCCAATTTTATCACAAAAAAGTGGCCTACTACAGAAAAGTTATCAACCAATAACACCACAACAAAATAAATCTTCTACCAATAATTTTGATGATGGGGGTGACCAAAATCCTCCAAGAGGAAGATTGGAGAAATCTCATAAACTTAAAGTAAAGAAAAAGTCAAGGTACTCAGCGAGAGGAAGAAAATATCATACCTAAAGGTGAAATCAAGCTTCAAGATATGGATCTAGATATTAATATTGAAGATATTGAGTTCCTGTATGATGAACATAGAATCTAGGAAAGTAGGGAAGTTGCAGTTGAGATTGCAACTCAAGAATAGACTTTTCATAAGATGAATCTTTCACAGTACAAAATGCCTTGTTTGGCAGAAGCTCTAAAAAACTAAATTTAGAGAAAATGCATTCAAAGAATTAAAGAAAAACTAAATTAAAATTTCATTTCAAAGGTGTACCTCCTTCCAAAATTACCAGAATTCACACAGTTGTAAATGTGTTGAACCTGCACATAATAGATCTAGCTAAACAATAATACACACATTTTCATAGAGAATTGGAGAAAGAAGAAGAAGGAGAGAAAGAATGAAAGAATTATCATTAACCGTTGTGAATAATGAATAATTTACACATGATATATTTTGTATTAATCAATGAGTTCGACTGGAGGATAACCAATGCGCCATAGTGGTGGTCTAGAGTGATATAGACACACACCAGTAGTTATAGGAGTGAACTGCCACCTGTCTAGTCTCTTAGGAAGTTACAGGACTGAATTGCCACCTAATTGAGTTAACTAGTCAACTAGTCTTCAGTTAACTGATTGAAAAAAGAGTAGTGAGGAGTTAACTCATGGAATCAAGGCTAATGCACCACTCTAGTGATGATACCAAGGCAAGGTCGAATTAGCATGGTGATGATCCCAATGTTGCATGGTGACAAAACCAATGCAACATCTAAACTCAACTCAACTAGTCAAACTGAAGTGTCAACTGAAA